>KL259852.1:6861-17486 GCA_000699545.1 Podiceps cristatus | reverse complement strand
CTCCCCAGGGCTCTGCTATAGAATGGAGACTTTATATATCCTCTATAAATAGGATTTATCACACAGATTACCTCTCCTGCTGTTGATAGTCTTAGGTCTTTAGAAGCAATAAGTCACCTTTTTTTCAGATTAGAGGAAACATTTGTCCAAATCACTTCCAGTCTGTCATGCTTTTAGTGGGGTGGGTTTGGGTTTGTTGTGTTTTAGTTTGTTTTGTTTTCATTGAGATTAATTTCAGAAAGGGTGGTACAACTAGTTTTAGGGAAAACAAGCAAATGAACAACAAAATACCTGATAAAGGTACGAAAAGCAGCTTAGAAATAGGAAAAACTGGTGCCAGGTTGCAGCAAGGACTGCCTGCTCCCTAAGGGACGGGCAACTGGGAGCCAAGGTGACCCTAGGCCAGCCAGTACCCTCTCCAATGGGCACTATCTCTCAGGGTCTGACCATGTTGAGCAGAGTTGGGTCCTGTGATGGGGTCTATCGACAGCCCCAGGCAGGGCAAGCGATGCACCAGCATCAGAGTACATCCAGCAGCAGGAGATGGGGACAGAGACAGGGCTGGGGACATGGCTACAAGTGTGCACCTGAGGTCCATCTAGGGTTGCTGGTGTCTTGGCTTTGGGTAAGGATTGACAACCCTGGGTGGGGGCTGAAATGGGGTCCTGGGCCATGGACAAGAATGGAGGAAGGCCCAAAGAAGGCTGGGCAGTGTCAGTGCCTTCAGGACCCTGACAAGTGAGATTAACCATGCATAATGAAATCTGCCTGACTACAATAATTAACAGATTTAACAGTAAATCTCTGATTCTAGATGAAAAAAAATGTTAGTGTGTATACTTAAAGTATGGGGGGAGAAAGTAGAAATTCCTAGCAAAGCAAAACAAAAAAAGGTAATAGTTGAAATTGGATTAAGAGAACTGTATTCTAATAACATTTAAATTGTTGCTTTTTAAGTTTATCTGTTGCTTTGCACATTACTGTCATTGTTACTCTACCTCAGTTTGCAATTACTTCTATATTTTAAAACACTAACAAGATTGTATTTTTAATTTAAATTGCAAGATTATAAAACTAGAAAAATATTTGTCAGCATGTCTTGCAGGTGTAATTTCTTTATCTTTTTAGAGTTTGTTAAATAACCATATGAGTGGATGAAATTGGTTGGAAATTTTCTGAAGAATGTTTTCCTACAGGTACCCTGAAACTACAAGTTTCTAGGGCTGAAAGTGTTAAATGTTAAATCTCACAGCAGTCTATTAAAGCAGCTTCCTGTTCCAGAAAGCCAGGAAAAATGGAAATATGTAAAATAAAATGTATTATTTTGTCAAGAGTTAGCCACACATTTCATGTGTTCAGTAATAGTAACCCTTTTAAGTGAAGCTGCAGGAAAATATTTCAGTTTTAACCAAACTTGTTTTATTGTCCCTAAAAGCTTTTCTCATAGATTCTTTAACTGTACATCTCTAAAGTTCAGTCATAATTAAAAGAATTTGAGTAACTTAAATGCAGATACTCCTTGGATGATTGAAGACATGTAAAAGAAAAAAGAATAGTAAAAATGCACTTAGTAATGTGAGAGAGAATTAATGATTTGGAATACATAAATACTATATCTTTATTTCATTTCAATATAAAATCACATTTTTACCAGGTAAAATATGTTTAAAGGCAAAACCTAAACAATTTACCATGAAGAATAATGTCCATGCATACCATTAATATTTCCAAAACAGGAGTGGGAAAGAAAATAATGCAATATATATTTCAGGTTTAACATTAAATATTCACACACAGGTGAAAAAAAGGCCATATATTTTCTAAAAACAATGAGATATATATTACTGATTTTTACCTAATCGTTCTTGCAAAACAGTAATTCTAAAAATGCCTTTGGATTAATAAAGATACACCACAGACACTCATATAATATCTTTTGCTCACTTAAATTCTTAATTAAAATTTCATCTTTCACTGTTACCTGATGAGAGAATGTGCATATAGGGATGTAACACCTTCATTTTGGGGAATTCAGTTCAAAACTGCATTAGTATTTTCATGGAAAGCACTGAGCTTCAACCACCAGTTAAGTACTAACACCTTATAATGTGAGGTTATAATTGTCTAAACTGGCTACTTGGTGTCTGATCTGTCTGAATCATGGACAGATGGGAACAAATGAGGAGGAAAAGAAGCACGGCATTACTGTTGCAGTCTCTCCAGGCCTCATCTATAAGGCAGAAGGTGAATTTCCCTAACAATTAAAGGGAGATGCTTTGTAAGGTTCAGGCATTTGTCTGTGATACCATGGACAGGAGGAGCTGGAAGCCATTGTGCAGCTGAAAAACTATGATATATTTGCCATCACAGAAATGTGGTGGGAGGACTTACAGAACTGGAGTGCTGCAATGGATGGCTGTAAACTCTTCAGAAAGGATAGGCAAGGAAGGAGAGGTGGTGGGGTGTGTTACGGAGTGTTTTGATTGTCCAGAGTTTAATGATGATGATGATAGTGTTGAGTGTTTATGGGTAAGAATCAGGAGGAAAGCCAACAAGGCAGATATCATGGTCAGAATCTGTTACAGGCCACCCAAGCAAGATGAAGAGGCAGTTGAAATATTCTATAAACAGCTGGGAGAAGTCTCACAGTCGCTAGAATTTGTTCTCTTGAGGGACTTCAACTTGTCAAATGTCTGCTGCAAATATGAAAGAGCAGAGAGGAAACAGTCCAGGAGGTTCCTGAAGCATGTGGAAGATAACTTCCTGACACAGCTGGTGAGTGAGCCAGCTGCAGAGGGTGCCCCGCTGGACCCCTTCTTTGTGAACAGAGAAGGACTTGTGGGTGATGTAATGGTTAGAGGCTGTCTTGGGCACAGCAATCATGAAATGATAGAGTTTTTGATTCTTGTAGAAGTAAGGAGGGTTTTTAGCAGAACTGCTACCTTGGACTTCCTGAGAGCAGACTTTGGCCTGTTTAGGGGCCTGGCTGACAAAGTCCCTTGGGAGGCAGCCATGAAGAGCAGAAGTGTACAGGAAGGGTGGAAATTCTTTGAGAAGTAAATATTAAAGGCGCAGGAGCAGGTCATCCTTATGTGCCAAAAGATGAGCTGGTGGGGAAGAAGACTGTCCTGGCTGAATAGAAAGCTTCAGCTGAAACTCAGGAGAGAAAAATTTTATGATCATTGGAAGAAGGGGCAGGCTACTCCAGAGGGTTACAAGGATATCATGAGGTTATGCAGGGACAAAATTAAAAGGGCCAAAGCCCAACTAGAACTTCATTTGGCTACTGCAGTAAAAGACAATAAAAAATGTATCTATAAATACATTAGCAACAAAAAGAGGGCTGAAGAGAATCTCCCTTCTTTATTGAAGTGACAAAGGATGAGGAAAAGGCTGAGGTACTTACTGTCTTCTTTGCCTTAGTCTTTGATGGTAAGACCAGTTGTTATCCAGGTACACAGCCCCCTGAGCTGGAAGACAGGGACAGGGAGCAGAATGAATACCCCATAATCGAACAGGAAATAATCAGTGACCTGCTATACCACTTAGAGACACAGAAGCCTATGGGACTGGATGGGATCCACCCAAGGGTACTGAGGGAGGTGGTAGAAGTGCTCACCAAGCCACTGTCCATCATTTATCAGCAGTCCTGGCTATCTGGGGAAGTCCCAGTTGACTGGAAGTTAGCTAATGTGACACCCATCTACCAGAAGGGCCAGAAGGAGGATCTGGGGAACTACAATCCTGTCCGTCTGACCTCAGTGTTGGGGAAGGTTATGGAGCAGGTCATCTTGAGTGAACGCCATCATGTGGCACATACAGGACAGCCAGATGGTCAGGCCCAATCAGAATGGGTTTATGAAAGGCAGGTCCTGGTGGCTAACCTGATCTCCTTCTATGACAAGGTGACCTGCTTGATGGATGAGGGAAAGGTTATGGACGTTGTCTACCTGGACTATAGTAAAGCCTTTGACAACATTTCCCACAGGATTCTCCTGGAGAAACCAGCTGCTCATGGCTTGGACAGGTGTACATTTTGCCGGGTAAAAAACTGGCTGGGGCAAGCCCAAACAGTTGTGGTGAATGGAGTTAAATCTACTTGGTGGCCAGTCACAAGTGGCCTTCCCCAGGGCTTAGTATTGGGGCCAGGTCTGTCTCATATCTTCATCAATGACTTGAACGAGGGAATTGAGTGTACCCTCAGTACATTTGCAGATGATGCCAAGGTGGGTGGGAGTTTTGAGGATAGGAAGGTGCTACAGAGGGATCTGGACAGGCTGGATCAATGGGCCAAGGCCAATTGTGTGAGGCTGAACAAGGCTAAGCACCAGGTCCTGCATTTGGGTCACAACAATCCCATGCAACATAACAGGCTTTGGGAGGAGTGGCTGTGAAGCTGCCTGGCAGAAAAGGATCTGGGGGTGATGGTCGACAGCCAGATGAACATGAGTCAGCAGTGTGCCCAGGTGGCCAAGAAGGCTAACAGCATCCTGGCCTGCATCAGGAGGATGCAGCAGGAGTAGGGAAGTGATTGTCCCACCGTACTCGGATCTGGTGAGGCTGCACCTCGAGTGCTGTGTTCAGTTTTGGGCCCCTCACTACAGGAAAGACATTGAGGTGCTGGAGCGTGTCCAGAGAAGGGCAATGAAGCTGGTGAATGGTCTGGAGCACAAGTCCTATGAGGAGCGGCTGATGGAACTGGGGATGTTTAGTCTGGAGAAAAGGAGGCTGAGGGGAGACCTTATCACTCTCTACAACTACCTGAGAGGAGGTTGTAGAGAGGAAGGTGTCAGTCTCTTCTCCCAAGCAACAGGCGAGAAGACAAGAGGAAATGGACTCAGATTGTACCAGAGGTTTAGATTGAATATTAGGAAAAAATTATTCACTGAAAGGGTTATTGAGTACTGGAACAGGCTGCCCAGGGAAGTGAGGAGTCACCATCCCTGGAGGTATTTAAAAGATGTGTAGATGAGGTGCTTAGGGACATGGTTTAGTGGTGGACTTGGCAGTGTTAGGTTAATGGTTGGCCTTGATGATCTTAAAGGTCTTTTCCAACATAAATGATTCTATGATTCTGTGAAACAGTATTTAAACTCCTGTCCCACTGCAGCTAAATTGAATGTCATTTGTTCTGTGGATTGTGAAATTTGGAGTTGTGTAAACACGTGCTCTACCCATAACATGGGCAGAATGGACATAGATGAACAGATGAATAGGTTAATTTTAAATTTGCCTGCCCAGGTATAAGGACTGAAGATCTATTATCGTGAAGCTCAGAGAGAGTTAGTTTATTCTATTTTACCTACCTACTTACAATAGAATGTTTATATTCAGCAAAACACACATTCTTAATGAAAGCAATGCACTTCATCATCTGTTTAAATATTTTGCTTAATCAAAACCTTAATTAATCCTCTGCCAAAACCCTTTAATTGGACCCACCTATAATATGAGCTAAACCAATTTGATTCCACCTTTATAACTGGCTATTAATACAAACTTCACAGTTTTAGCCTTTCTCTTGAAAATTTTACTTCAGTAAATTCACAGGTTCTTCAGAACTGTCTGCTAAGAGGAACCCGAGAGAAATTACATTAAACAATCTCAGGTAAATTCAATCTATGGGAAACTCTCTGCGTTCTATATTTTTTTCATAGGTTGCTTCCAGTGCTGTGCCTGATGGAGGATGAGTTCTCTCTCCCTCTCTCTGGAGAATGTCAAACCAGCCAAAATCCCAGCTTAGATTAATGTTTAATATACAAGGAAATCAACTGTCCTGTTTTTATTTTGTCTGGTAGACTTTCTATTGATGTATTTGAGGTAAAAGCAGTTTTTACACATCCCTGCTTTGTTGATATTAGGGAATAACATGGTCATATTCCAGCTGTGCATGTCATCCAAATAATATCAGACCTACAAAGAATTTTGATTGAATATGAGAAAATGTATTACAGATATCTAGCTATTCTCTGTTACTTTCCAAAAACCCAGCAATGTTCATAATGTTCTTTCATGTTCAGGTTGGCACTACTTACTTTAATATTTTACTTATTTTAATATCTAATTCCCAATCTAAATCTAAAAATTAAGCCATAATTCTGTCTGTATCACTCTTATCTTGTTGGTAAGTGTGGTCTTTCTCCTGTTGTATCTGCTTCCCTTCCTCCTTCAAAGCCTTGACTTCAATATGGCTGTTGAATTTTCCTTAGCATAAAGCCTGTGATAAAAATTGAGTGGAAAGTCAAGAGCTAAGATGGGGTACAGGCCAATAAATACATGGGAAGCTTGGACATATATTATTTTAGGAAAGTCTCTAAGATTCAGCTCAAATACTTGAACCATTTACTCCTAGTCTTATCTTTGTCTCTAGAATTCATTAGTAATGTATAGCTTTTGGGGGTAATTAAAACAATATTTTATGATGTTTCCTGAGGTCTATATATTTCACATGCAACACTTTTGTTACTTAAAAGGTTTGTTTTACACTTCTTAAAATTCTGAGAATGTAATTCTGTGCAATTAAGATAGAACTCTTTAGCTCTTGCAAGAAGAAATGAAAATAAATTAAAAAGAAAGATATAAATACACTTTCACGTACGTGAATACTGTTAGAATTTTATCTCAAGCAAATTTATACTTTTAAAAATTTCTTTTAATTTTGTGTGTTTGGATTCTACCCACATGTAGCAGATTCAAGTCAGTTACTTATTATTATCCTGTTTGGCAAATTGTTATTCAAAGAAAAGATAAAAAAAAAAAAAAAAGACTGTTCATGTTAAAGAGAGTATTTCTGACTATGAAATATAGGAAGAGCTCTACATCTTCCTCATGGGTCATTGCGTGTCAAGGAGCACAGTTATTTTGGTTAATGACAAACAGCATATACTATCTATCTAAAGAATTATGTTATACAGTCTGTCAGTTTCTGTGCCTCTGCTATATACTTTCTACATGTGAATGTGATTCTAAGAATCTGCAAAAAAGTATTGAAGACAAGATAGTATGGATATATCTGATGTACGAAAGAAAGAATATGTGAAAACAGGAATCTCTGCCATAGTTTCAGAGCATGAAAATTGTATAAATCTGGAATCAAATATTTAAAATCTCCTCTAAACCTATTTAAACTTATACTCTAGCTGTATTTCAAACCCTATCAGATGTTTACTTCATTGCTAGTGTTGCAGCACAAGTTTAGAGAATAGTAGATTTTTAAGTCTGATGGGCAATTTAAATAAACTGCAGAAAATAAATTAGTTTGGACCAAACCAAAAGTATTTTTAGAACCCTTAAGGTCACGCCAAAATATTTTATATGATATGAAATGTGTAACTAACTAACCCCTCCATATTGTTTTTAAAAATGCCGATCTTAAATAAGAATACATTCTTTCTCAAAATGAAAGATTATTTATTTTGAAAATTACTTTAAAAATTCTAAAATAAAGGATAAAGCATATATAAAGCATATATGTTACAATAATTCCAAATAAAATGCTTTGAAATTTGCAAAACTTCCTGGGTGTTTTTAAGACCAAACCAAGGACACGTGACCTAATTTAAATCCTTCTGGAAATATTTTTGAATGAATAAAGAAGTCATCAAGTTCTATGTCTGTCTTCCACAGAAGGATTATATACATCTTCCTGTATGCTATCTGTATTTCTGAAATGAATCTCAAGAAACCCATAAATTCTCCTAAATAGCTAAATTGTTGTGGTTTGACCCTGGCTGGACATAAGGTGCCCACCAAACCCAGTACACTAAATTTAACCAAGATATTAGTGAATGATTGAATCCTCTTATCATCTTATCATTTTTCTTTTTTCCTTTTTTTCTTTCTTTTTTTAATTGCAGAGGCAGAAGTGTCATTTCATTCAGACCTATTTTCTTGTCATAAGCCTTTGACCTAAGGAATGATTATCTAGCAGTCTCCAGCCCTGATTTTTTTTAAAGGACAAGATTTACAAAGAAACCTTATTTCCCAGAACTAACCAAGAGTCCTGTTATTCCTGTGAGGTTGTATGCAGATGAGTCAGATGGAAGATAGATATTGGTGTCTGAAGAAGTGTTTTTCCATGTAGCTCTGTATATTGGAAAGAATGAGTGGAGGGTGAAATGCAGCTTAACTCTTTGGGCTGTTTTTGACTGGGGTAGAGTTAATTTTCTTCTGTATATTGGAAAGAATGAGTGGAGGGTGAAATGCAGCTTAACTTTTTGGGCTATTTTTGACTGGGTAGAGTTAATTTTCTTCATAGTCGCTAGTATGCACCTATGTTGTGGATTTGTGGATAACACAGGGATGGTTTTGTTATTGCTGAGCAGGGCTTACACAGAGTCAAGGCCTTTTCTTGCTTCTCACCCCACCCCACCAGCGAGGAGGCTGGGGGGGCACAAGGAGTTGGGAGGGGACACAGCTGGGACAGCTGACTGATAACACAGGGATGTTTTCATTGCGGCTGAGCAGGGCTTACCCAGTGTCAAGGCCTTTTCTGCTTCTCACCCCACCCCGCCAGCGAGGAGGCTGGGGGGGCACAAGGAGTTGGGAGGGGACACAGCTGGGACAGCTGACTCCGACTGACCAGAAGGGTATTCCAGAACATGTGGCGTCACGCTCAGCAATAAAACTAGGGGGGCGCTTGGTGGGGGAGATGATGCCCAAGGACTGGCTGGGCATTGGTCGGTTGGTGAGCAATCATTTTCATTTGCATCACTTGTCTTTTCTTGGGTTTTATTTTTCTCTCTATTAGGTTGGTTGTTTTGTTGTTTTGTTGTTTTTTTTTCTTTTCCCTTTTCCTTACATTTTATTATTATTATTTCTTTTAAAAATTATTAAACATTTATCTCAACCCACAAGTTTTCTCACTTGTACACTTCAGATTCTCAGCCCCATTCCACTGCAGCAGGCCTGAGTGAGCAGCTGTGTGGTACTTAGTTGCTGGCTGAGGTTAAACCATGACACTTTATTAAACACAATCAGTATGGATGCATTTGCATAATTAAAAATAATATTTTTGTTATAAGAATCTGTAATGAAGTTTATTGTTTTGACTCCTATTGCTAATGAAATCAAAAGTTATTCCAGATAAACTTCTAATTTTTTGTAAATTACCATTTTCTTGTGAAAATTCTTTGATCAGATATCTCTAGATCAGTTTTATTCCTAAACTGAAACATTGAATTGTGCTGTCTTTTTACATTAGTGAGTGATTGCACATCCAGGTTTTTTCACCTCTTCTGATATCTCGATCAATGTGAGGGAGAGAATGAATCAGAATTACACTTTTCTAGGGATCATAATTTGCAAAGACTCTGAACAATTTGTGCAGTAGTTGCTTCTTGCAAAGTGCAGCATCTTCATTAGATAGTATATTACAGTTTAGATTTATAAAAAAGTTCATTGAGACATATTTCTGCCAGCCCACTGCTAAGGATAATAAAGACTTGAGTTCTTTCACTTTTAACCAAAGAGAACAAGTGATATGCATTGTACTAAAGAGAAAAGATACCTCTGTGATGCCCAATAACAGAGAAAAGAAAATGCTTCTGGGCACTGTACCTCTTGCACGGTTTCCGAAATCACCATTTCTTAAACTCTATTTTAAGTATTCATGCTGTTTTCATAACAGTGAATCACATTTGTCAAAATATGAATGAAGGTAGTAAAAGTTCTATTTTCTAAAGGATAATAAGAGTTGATGGAGGTTACACAGTTGTCATGTCTGATTGCAGCAATCCAGTCAGTCTTTTTTAAGAATGTGTATAATTGCTACATGTTCAGAAAGACCCTTGAATTTCAGGCCCTCTTCCCATTCTTCTGTTGCTTTCCAGACGGCTATCACTGATGCTTCCCAAGACAGGCATCTTTCCACCAGCTGGACATGCTTCCAGCCACTTCCTGCAGCTTGGAGGTGCTTTGCTGCCCCATGCCCTTGCAAATGCCTAAACCTATGGCACTCAGTAATCTGTACTTGCCAGTATGCTCCCCATTGCACACTCTTAGAAAAAGCGGAACCAACAAGGTTGTAAAGTCTTAGGGGCTTTCCTCTAACAGTTAGTTATGAAGAGAAGTTTAATAAGGGTGTCAATTTATAACTTACTTATTCATGAAAAGCTGTTCTCTGATATGTAATGATGCTTTTGAAATACGAATTGCTTACTGGGCAACCATAGGCAACATCATCAACTATCTATCTAATAAACAATCTGTTCATAAACTATAAATGCAGTTCCTCCAACACCTCTGAGTTCATACAAGTTTAAGTATGTAAACTCTCTAGTAACATATAGTTCAAGGTGTTACGGCTACAGGTGAATGACTAGACTAAGAGAGGTTCAGCTAACTGACAAGGACATGAAACACTACGAGACATGGCATGAAAAACTGATGGACATGACAGAAAATAGTGTGAGAAGTTGGCAAAAGCTACAGATGGTGCTGTGAGGTACAGCTGGGTGTCACAGGTCGTTAAGGGGGAGTTATGGGAGAAGTGACTGAAGCTCACAGATAGTTGGAGGGGAGCACTAAGAGCATTTTTGGGAGTGGAGTCTTGCAGGGCTAGCTCCAATTAGGGCTGAGATTTCCTAGGCAACAGTTTTATAAATACCAGGTTTGTGTACACTTGA
>KL259851.1:15050-30898 GCA_000699545.1 Podiceps cristatus | reverse complement strand
GGGGGGGGGGGGGGGGGGAGCGCGGGACGCCCAGCCGACTCCTGCAGTGGGAAGATGCCTAACTTCAGTCAAACTTCAATAACCGTTGGGAGGGAGAGGAAAGGTTGCCTGGGCTACAAAATAATTCCCTTTTCCCGCTGCTGCAGATGGTCCCCTCACTGCTCCCAGCCCCTCAAGACCCCTCCTTGACCATAGCTAGTTGAAGCTCCTCAGAGCCACCGCAGCCAAACCATGGGAGATGGGAGGAGGAAGAGGAAGAAGCAGCTCAGCTGGGTACTGAAACAATGCACTGTGCAAACACGAGTGGCATCGAGTCCCCTTGTGAAGGAAGGGGATTTTAAGCAGAGCTAAGCAGATGCATCTCCCGTTAACTTCAGCCCCAGCTGCGCGTCCTCAGCAGCCCTGGAAAATCCTCCCCCTTTCCCAGCCGGCGCTGCCGCCCGGTCCCCGGAGCCGGCGGGACATTTTGGGCGCAAGGCCACTAGAGGGCATCCCGGGATAACCCCGGCGGCACGGGCAGAGCCCGGCGCTCCCCGGGGGTGCTCAGGCGCCTGGGAAAGGGGGAGGAACCCGGCCCTTTGGTCATCTCCAGGCTGTAGTGAGTTGGGACCATTTCGCCGCACGTTCTTGCAAATAGCCGAACATTTCAGGCATTTTTGTGACTGGCGTGGGCTGTAGGCAATTTGCTTCTATCTTTCATTATAGGAAAAAAAAAAAATACACATCACAGACACTTGATTGATTTTTGATGGTCCTGGAAGAGATACCTAGGACAGCAAGTGGTGGGCTTGTGTCTACTGCCTGTAAGGGAAGCAGGACAGCAAGGAGGGGTCTGCCCATGCTACGGCTGCCCATTTGGAGGAGGTGCAAGCATCACGAAGCCAAGCTCTGATGATGTGCTCTTTGCACTCTTGTTTTCCCCAGGCTGAAGGCAGAGAGTCTTTTTGCCATCTTCTATTCTGTGGATTATCTTCTTGGTGTTTCTGCCCACAAACTGTCTCCATTCTTGTGCTCATTCCATTTTATTTCTCTTGACTTGCTGGCCAGTGAGCAATGGAGGGAATTTGTGCTCTTCCCTTCCAGCAGCAGTTTGTGTTCTGGCTGGTGGATGGCACCTCAGCCACGTCTTGCTTCTGGTGCACCTCCGTGGGAAGGCAGTGGGTTCATTCTGGGCCAGACGGCCACGACAAATGTAGTTACCAGTGCAGGCGGGATGCTACTGATATCCCCAAGAGATGTTTCCTTAACTTCTAAGACTCCCAGTGATGGAAATTACACATCTTCCCCAGGCAATCTATATCAGTGTGTCCTTATCCATCCTGACAGATGGGCTTTCCAGGTGCTACCATGAATATCTCTTGTGCAGCTTCTTAAGTTCATTTCTTCCTGCCTTATCCACCCCAGGCATGGAGAACACATTATCCTCTTTTCTGTGGCAATCCTTTACATCCTTGCAGACTGACACCAGATCTTCCTTTCTCTGAGCTAATCATGCCATCTCCTCCTGCCTTTGGAGGATGTGTTTCCAAGTCTCTGATCATTCTTGATGCTGTTCTCTGGGTTCTCTCTCACTGCTTCACGTCTTCCTTGAAGTAGAGGTCCTGAACTTTGTCGGAGGTACCTGCTGGTCACCTTCTTGCCATCAAGCTGGTCACCCCAATCAAACCAGGTCTTTTGCTGCAGAACTACTACCAGATCGTTGGTTTCCACCCCAGACCGTTCTTGTCAGTTCCTGCCTCATTCTGCATTTCAACAGGGATAAAATTACTTTGTTCCCAAATCCCTCCAGGTTTCTCACTGTGAGGGACCTGGCGAGGGGGGCCAGTGGAACCTGTGGTGTGACCCTCTGCTCCACTGGGAAGGGCCAAGAGCTCAGAAATTTTTGTCTTGGCCCAAATAATCACAAAACAAGCACACAAATGGTACAAAAGCAGTGTCTGTGTAACCACTGGTGTTCTCAGCTGTGATAATGCTGTGAAATGATATCTGCTATTGTGAGCTTAGAGAAGAAAGGTCTGGGTGGCTGAATAAATAAAAATAACATAAAATGGTGCTGCGAGTCCTTTTCAGTTAATAATCCCGAGTATCTAAGATTAGGCATTTCCCATAAAACCTTCATGTTTTCAGTCATTTTATGAAATGACAATATAACAATAACAACATGACAATGGCTTTATAATAGGACAATAGCATACACATCTTACACATGAGGAAGAGCTATTTTTTGCCAGTAAAGTTGCAGTGAATGGATCCATAGGAAAAAAAAAAAAAAAAAAAGAAGATAAAAGCAGGGTTGTTTTCCTGAAGATTTTCTTAAGTTAAAAGCAAATGACTGGGTTCAGCAAGAGAGTCCCTGGAGGATAATCTGAGCGTGGGTAACCCAAAACCTTCATTGGTGCCTCCTGGCCTCAAAATCTTTGAAACAATGAGGTACTTAGAGGATTTGATAGTGTCTGTCCAAGTTTTCAGTGAGGCTTAGGAATCCCAGCTAAGTCCTCTGTCTTGGGAATGAGCCCAGCACGTGGGTGATGTGATACAAACTGGAAAGGTATGAGGATACTCACGGTTCCTCCATCCCACCTGAGACCACGTGCAACCTTGCACCACATGGGTCTGACGCAGCAGAGGACAGAGGTTCATGTGGAGTGAAGCAGCTGTGTATCTCCTCTTGCTCACACCGCCTGGATTTGGTTTTGTATTTATAACTGGCAATAGCGTCTTGGCTCTTTCCTTTTTCAGATACAAAGCAATACTGAGGTTCCCAAAAGACCTTTATATTGGGCAATGACCATAATTTGTGGGGCACTGAATTGTTTCTAAAGAATCAAAATATGTAAGGAAGGAGCCAGATCATTTTAAAAATGAATTATTTGAGCCTAACACACAGCTAGAGGTGGAAATCCCATCTCACAGAAGAACTTGGTCTGGGGGTAAAGGATATATTAGTCTTTGTCTGAGGTGAAACATTAAACCTCTGGTGCTTTTTGTGAGTTGGGGAGAACAGCAAAGGCAGGAACCCAAGAAGAGATCTTCAGGGAGAGGGTGCCTTCTGGCTGGCATGGGAGCCCTCCCAGAGCAAAGTGTGGGTGAGAGCACCAGTCCTTGCTCGTGTTCTCTCCTCTCTCCCAGGAATGATGGAGGAAACACACCAGCAATAGATGGAGCTCTGGGGTTCTTCACACCATGGATCCTTGGAAATGATGTCTGGAACAGCAAATGTCCTCATGAACTATAAGCATCATCTTTGTTTCCATAGTGAGATGGAGTCAGGCCGTGGTTTTCTCATTGCATGGGAATTATCTTCACGGCCTGGGGTGGGACCTCCCTCCGAGGGCTTGTTTCACAAAATGTTTTCAGGGGACACAACTAGAGGCCCATACTGCTACTGCACCCACCGGATGGTTACTCTGGCAATAATTTTATGGCTGATGTCCCTGACACAATGGACTCCCTGAGAGACTCAGCCATACTGCTCTCTGTTAGGGGGAAGCACTTCTCCGGTTGAGGAGCTAAAAACTGTTCCAAGCTGAAAGGGGAACAACACATGGTTGGGGGTTAGCACTGGACACGTGTCCTGTCCACAGGCAGAAATTTGACTGCTCCCATGTTCCCAAACACTCGCAGTTATTTACAGACTAACCTGCAGGGCACAAGACCAGCAGATGCAAATTTCCTTGGCCCCTGTCAAGTGATTGCATTAAGTGCTGCTCACATGAGCGACTCCAGTAGGGTCCTGATCCAGCTCTGACCTCTACCATCTGGACCAGTAATCACCAGCTCATTAGACACACAGATCAGATGCTTCCAGATTTGACACCAGACGAACAGCGTGCTGAGCCAGACACTTCGAAAAGCTTTGTTGGCGTCACAGGGATGTTCAGGCCGCTGTGAGCACTGGGTAACACTGATTCCTCTTTAACACTGGCACCGGGATGTCAGAGAACTGTCTCTGACATCTTAGGAGCTGCACTGGTGCAGGGGATATGGGCGAGAGAAGGTCCTGGGCTGGTGTGTCTCCTCCTGGCTGTTGATTTTGAGACACACAGTGCAATTATCATGGTGGGGTTTGAACACCCAGCTTTTCAGCTGCTCTGTGTTTCCAGGGCAGAACATGTCCTGTCAGGGACTCCCGACTATCACCAGCATCAGTGAAGAGTCAGTGACCTGTAAGTCACCTGGGAGGTCAGTGGCTCCATACTACTTTGGACTGAAGAACTGGGCATTTCCTGCAAAGCCTTCACATGCCAGATCCACTCCTGCCCTCTTCCAGGCTGACCTGGAAGCATCTGTCTCAACCAGCTGAGGCTGAACTGTCCCCAGATGCAGCCTGGGCTTTGGTTTCTCCTGATTGAAAGTGTCTTTGGGGAGCACATTTGCTGTCAAACTTTCTCTCCTTTGCATGACATTAAGTGAAACCTGAGTGAAACCCATTTTGACCCTCAGTCTCAGCTTGTGTTGACCTCACTCTATTGCCACAGCATACACCATGGTGTGGTGGTCCACGAAAGGAGAGGATGTATTTGTATCCTTCCAAAGTAAATTAGCAGCTGACCTTACATGCTTAGAGCTGGGTACTACTTAGAGAAGGACCATGCCTACTTGGCTGACTGAAGTCTTGACTGACAGGTAATATGAAAACCACTTGTCAAGGCAGAAATAAAGAGATCTTCCACTGGACAGATGGACCTCTCTCAACACGCAGTGTGGGATTCACATGCTGGGGGTCGTATGGGAGAACAAATTGAGACTCAAGTCTTCTGGTTCCTCATTCTTCAAGCACCTGTGAGCCTGTAGCCAACTAAGTTTGGTTCCTCCATGGTGAAGTGAATGTGAGGCAAAACAACGCGCTGATGTGAGATTGCAGAGACAAGAATAAAAGAACATATCTAAGTCCACTGAGAGTCAGGAAAGCAATTTGAAGGCCAAGAGGCTGTAAATCTGAAGGCAAGATCAGTGTAAGTGTATGGTGGGGCATGAATGAAAGAAGGCCAACAAAGAGTGAGCCAGGCGGAGTGGCATCAGGTCTGGTGGGTCAGGCAAAACTGTGCACTCCGAGGAGCAGAATATGTGGCAACAGCTATTGATACGACAGGCATCAGAGGAGACTATCCATCCGCAACAGGGCCTGGCTGAGGCATGCCATCCCATTACGTCTGCTAGACTGGAATGAGATCAAAGGGAATACTCCGGCTGCAGAAGGTATCTGGCACGGAGGACAGAATAAGCGCTTGGTAATGGTCTGACTGACAAGGCTAGCCAACACGCAGCCACACAGAGCGTGACAGAGCTGAGGCTTTAGGGTTTGAACAGGGTCAGACTATCACTTTGTGTGTCCTGCTTCCTCCCACGGTGTGGCATGGGAGTGTTGCTGTAGCCACGGTTCCTGTCCGTGGGGTTTATTTTGGCAGCTGCTACAGGTACAGCTGAGACATGCATATGCACTATTGTCCTGTGCAAACACTACTGTTGTTTTCTTTAGGGTTTTGGTTGTTATTTCTTCTTACTTTTATCATTTCTTCATCAGGCTTTTGAATGCAGTTGCTTCTCATGCTGGGGAAAGTAATGGTACCCAACGCACGTTGCTAAACTGTGTTGAATTGAATAGCAGATGTAAATATAGAGGCACTACTACAATATGGAGGTTTCTTCCTACAGAGACAGAGTCAAGGCTGGAGGTAGTGCAATGTACTTTGTCATTTTGCAGGTTCATAAGCAGAGACCAGACATCAAAAACTTCTGTAAACACCCAAGCATTTTTGTTCCACCTAAAGAGCCAACACCAAGTGGTGACTGCAGTCCTGCCAGGGGTCTGCCCTGCTCCTCCTCTGCCAAGCTTTCTCATTCGGGGTTCTTGATAGATGTGGAGGTCAACAAGTTGACAAGAGTCTTTTGGCTGACTTCTGTGGGTCTGTTGGTTTGGGATGGGTGTTGATGCTCTGCATGTGTTTTATTGCCTTGCTGTAAGGTCAGTTCAATATCTCTCATGTGCTGGCTGGGCCACTGCCAAAAAGTAATGTAGCAAGACAAGGACAATGCTGAGATGAAGAGAAGTGAATGATCTCAGTGCTCTCGGTGTTAATTATCAGGCGTGATTGGCCTTGCTAAAAACTTCCCAGGCCTAGAGCCACATATTCTCACTTGCTTTTTATCATGATGGTGATGGAGAAATGAATGGTGTCTACCGGGGCCCAACTCCTCAGAGGCATATAAGTGCACAAGATAACTTCCATACTAAAATTATCTTGTGACATGCACAGCTGTTTGGGATGCATGGCCTCTTTTATTTGACTTCATCTCTGCTCCTATACAAAGTGAGTCTGGCAAGAGCCAACTGGCACAGGAGCAGCCACCAGTTGCCTTAACTGGGCTGTGTAGCTGAGCTGGACCGAACAGTGCCTGTGGGGCTAAAGAAGAACTAACTGTGTATGCCGGAAACAGGGACTTTTCCCATTTTGCTTGGTTGGCTTAATTTTACTGAAACAACCCAATAAAAGAGCCACTAGCCTACTGGAAGGGAAAGTCAGAACTTGGTTGGCACCTGCCCCATGCACTTGTAAGTGCACACTGTGACGCTGAACCCGACCTGGTCCTCCCTGGCTGTGCACTCAGGAGCTGCCAGGCTGTTTTCCTTGCACTGCACCTGCAGGAATGGGATGAACTTCCTCCATGGAGGTGGCTGGTGAGATCATACATACTGTTGGTCGGGGACAACAAAGTCATCAGTCTGAGAGAGATGTGTTTTTTCTTTCTCTTTCTTATTCCAACAAGCCTGGTGATGTGGGTTTTTGGAGCAGCAGTCTGCCCTGTTCTTATTTTATCACTTTTTACCTCTGGAGCCAGATACATCCCTCTGCATTGGGGCTTGTTCCATGCATGTTCAGTACACCCTGGCAATGAAGCTGACAGTCCAAACAGCTCTCTAGAAGACTGGGAGGTTTCTTTAAGTCAGTACCTACTGTGCCAGCAAAGCCCTGATCTCAGCATCCCAGACAGTATGTAACAGTAACACTCTTAACTTACAAAGGCTGGACTTGCTCACTCAAGGCTTTGGCTTGAGAGAATTGGCTCAACTGAGCAATCGTTAAACAGAAAAACAAGAACCTTCCTGGGTCAGTCCCCAAGCAGAAAACAGCATTTGGGGACCCAGTACAGAAATCAAGCTGAGTTAGCACTTTGGAAAAGACTGGAAAATCTTTCGGAGGAACAAGGAGGAAAAAATTCCCATGACATGAAAAATTTTAAACACTAAACCTTAGGATTTTGTTCTGAAGAAGGTCTCTGGCACCCTGCTGATGACAAGGACCATCAAACACCCCAGAGGCATTAAACCCCTGCAAGGTGATGAGACCCACTCACAAACCACGGTCTTTCGCGGCTCCTGTTTCATAGCTGAGGACTAGCACTGAGCGGGGCTGTTCTCTCCCAAGCAGCCTTGCTGTGACCCATCAAGGCCAGCCGACTCCAGGGTATCTCTGCTCGCGTGACTGCTCTGCCCAGAGCACTGGGGACAGGGATGGGGCAGGGAGATGATCGGGGTGTGCAGTGGGATGGAGAGGCGTTGGAGACAGCAGTGGTTCTGGAGGGGGAGCTGGGACCACTAGAGGGAAGCATGAAGCCGCTCACACTAATGGCTTTGGAGGATGGAGATGGAGAGCCCGAGAACTGGCAACAAAAGAAAAGGAGCTGCGGGTACGGGGACAGAGTCATCTCCTAGGGTTCTGCTGCTTTGTGAGCTACCTCCCTTATGTCCTGGGCAGGTCTGGCTGAGCAGGCAGGGGTGTAAATGCAGTCAGCTATCTCCAAACAGCCCAAGTCCTTTGTGGTTCCCCAGAAGAAGACAGTGAGATCTCAACATGCCCTGTACCTGGAGGCCTGGAGCCTCCCTGGGAACAACGATGTGTCTCTCTGCTTTAGTATGTAATTAAACATGGTAAAAGGGGGCAATTCCCAGCTGATGGCTGCTCCCTGGCATTATAAAGGCGGGGAGCTGTGAGGCTTAGCTGAGCCTGAATGGGTCAGATTGGTGTCCAAGGATGGAAAACAGCAAAGAACCAGTTCTTCTGTCCTGTCCCAGAGCACTGCACAAGCTGGAGCCAAGGGGCCTGACAAGAAAGATCAGCTCCTTGGGGATGGAGGGAAAGGGAAGAGGACACAGACACCTCGAGGGATGACTGCTCTCATACACTGAGTCCTAAGTCAGGTTTTGGTGCATATTTGGGTGCACAGCACGACAGCCAGCTAAGCTTTCCACTCCCTGCCCCCAGGGAGGTGACTGTCCTCCAAGCTGAAAGTGCTAAGTCAAAGAGGTTGTTCTACTTTCATTTTTACTCCAGCATAGTTTACAGAACTCACTCAGGCACTCATCTCAGCTACACCGGCTACCTGTCAGGGTAGAGGCTTCCCCCAGTATCTCTGGCCATGCACCCAGCAGCATGCAGCTGGGCTAGCAGGTCTCTTTT
Source organism: Podiceps cristatus (assembly GCA_000699545.1). Classification (NCBI taxonomy): domain Eukaryota; kingdom Metazoa; phylum Chordata; class Aves; order Podicipediformes; family Podicipedidae; genus Podiceps; species Podiceps cristatus. Next base: position 22,439 of record KL259851.1, on the reverse strand, counting down.
CCAGTCTGGTTTTATATTTTCAGGAAGAAAGATCCTCTTCCCAGACCCATGAAGGTGCTGTGCAGTTAACCCTTAGCAACTCATTTACCTCTGAATATGTTTCTTCCTAAAGCACCCAGAGCCCACATCACCTCCCTCTCCCCATCCCTCAGATTTGGCTTATGACAAGAGGAAACAGCATTTGACAAATGGGGAACTGAGGGGAACTGGACAGCTGTGAGATATGTAGACCCCAAAATCTCCCCCTCATCTGCCTCCTAATCCTGGGTGATTTCTAGAATGGAGACATCTCACCCAGACATATCTGGCTTAGGGAGGCATAAACGACTTAGCCTGTCAGTCTGCCGGGGCTGCCACCAGGCACCTGGGTGATGGAAGAGACTCCCCCACTCCCCAAAAGGCCATTTGGGCATTCAGCCATCAGGTCAGTGGAAAAAAAAAAATAGAGGCTGTAGGGCAATACATGTGAGCTCTGGTGGAGTGAGTCCTCTCACCTGGAGCAGAGAGGATGGGCATGGGGCTGATGGCAGGAGCCCGTTTTGCTCAACTGTCACTGGGTGTTTGTGCGACTGGTAGTTCAAAGGTGTTCCACACCTCTTCTGCAAAAGAGTTGATATTGGAAGTATTGATATCTGTGTTTCCTCTTTTCTCCCTGGTGTGTCCTTCCTGGAGAAGGTATTTTCATCATCTTCTCCACAACAGAAGAGACCTGTGTGTGAGCTTTCTGACCTGGGAGGGCCGTCCTGGCATGAAAGCCTTATGTTAGCTGAGATACCAGATGCCCAGTGACTGGGCTCTAGGGCACCCCACGCCTGTGAGGTGCTAGAAAGCCTTCAGAGACACTGAGGACAGGAAAAGCCATCTGTCTTGGCTGAAGGATGCTGGAGCTAGTGCCAGATGCTCAGCTCCACTGGGGCTCCAGGGACTCCGTCTCATGGGTGGGAGCATATCACGAGGGTGCATTCGGCTCCAGGAGGGCTGCTCTCCATTTGGTTTCCACCTTCAGAGCTTGGAAACAAGATGACTTTGCTGAGGGTCTGTAGCTGACAAAACCCTGGTATCAAACATCCGGAAATCAGCCCTTTACAAATAGATGACTGAAAAGGTCTGAATTTCCTCAGCCCCAACCTGGTCCAGCCCCAAACCTTCTATATAAATGCAAGAACACATGCTTTTGACTAGCCCTGCTTCTGTGTCTGGTCCAGCCATCCCATGAGCCGGATTATCCTCTGAAGGGTCTCCAGTCTCCCTGGAAATCCAGAATAATATCCTGGCAATGGCATAGACAGGAAATAGGGCCAGGAACTGAAGCTACCGAACCCTTGCCTGGAGGTGCCTGCAGAGCAGTCATTTATCATTTGAACAACTGAACAGGTCCAGACTGGAGCAGAGACAGCAGCATGGGTCTGGTCAGGAACAAATCACCGCGTTATGGCAAACCCTCCTTGCAGCTGCGAGAATTCCGTAAGTGGTGCCTTTGCTGGGAATACCCTTATCAAGGTGCCTGGAGAAGGCAATTCGTCTCATTGCAAAAGTATGTGGCAAAGGGTGTGAGGCTCCACTTCCCTGATCCGCAACAGCTCAAAGAAGAGGAGCTGGCTGCTGCTATAGGGCAAAATCACAGCAGTGTTTCTTTCTTCAGGCACAGGCATCACAGTACGCCTGGCTGCAGCTCTTCCATGTCTTAAGTCTTCCCTTGCTTCCAGTCTTTAGACATCTCATTTTTTTCTGGAAAACTCTTTGCTAGGAGAATATTTCAGATCCAGTTTGAACCATAGCCCATGAACTGTTGTCTCTCCACTTGCTAGCTGAAAAAACGGGGGTCTGAGCCCATGCGGCTGCATCAGCTCATGGAATGCCTTGAGGCATTGCGTGTTAATACACTCACTGCAGACCAGAGTCTAGTGTTTCTTAATCATACTAAATCACAGAAAATGACAACATGCTCCATCTGCAAGTGAACAGACACTTCTTTATGCACTGACTGAGCCAGAGCAGAGGGACATCTCACACCGCATGAGACAAAGGAGCCTGCAGCAGGGGGTCGGGAATGACCCCTCTGACTTCTTCCCAGCTATAATAAGAGACTGAGGATCTGGGATTGCTCCTCGCGGATGTCCTTGCTGGCTATCTGGGCTGTGCTGGTGCTCCCTGGGCCTGCTGGGATTTGGTATCTGTGCTCAGCTTCACAGCACAGCTGAAGCACGGGCTGTCTCTGGGTGAGGCTGCGTGCTCTGTGGGCTGTCACCATAGCTGGGTGCTGTTGGCGGGGACACGTCCCGGCTTTGCCCATGGCTCCTCTGAGTCTGCAATCCCAGAGCAAGCTCTGCTCTAGAGATGTTTTACCACCCTTTGTCCAGGAACGTGCTGTTCTCATGGACTTGCAAGTGGAGGCCACACCAGCATCAATCAGGACTGCTCATCCAAGTAACCACAACAGGATTCTGGAGTAAACTACAGATAAACACTGCTACTCAGCTTCCTGCCTTTAGTTGAGGTTTTGCACTGAGCAATAGCTGCTGTGTTCATCACTCAGCAGAACTACTTTTCTGGCTGTGATCCTGCTCAGAGGGTCTCTCCATTTGTGGGAAACAGGATGGACAGCAGTGTGCTGGCTTACACACACTTATTGCAGAAGTGCCTCTTACTCAGGAATGCTTCTGTGTGCAATTTGCTTACTTGCCCCCCTTGTAGCAAAGCAGTTAGTCTGCCCCATCCCCGCTGAGCACCACTGCGTGTCACACGGTGACCCTTCAGCCTCCACAGCGTGGACACACTAAACACAGGAGTTGGAGAGAATCTAAAACAGCAAAAATCCAACATAATGAGGCTTTTCACACCAAAAAAGGCCAAAGGTGATTGTTGCTTCTAATAGAACATGCCCTGATATCAGGGCAATGGAGGTGAGATAAAGGGTTCGGGTCAGGAGCGGCAGGTTGAGTGTGCTCCCCGCGTCCCCTCACTGACTCTGTAGGCTAACAGGGCCAGGCAAGTGCGTCATCCAGGCTGCACCGCAGGGATCAAGTCTCTCAGAGCCCTAAATCCTTTGCCGAGGAAAGTGAGATTGGTAGGAAAATCCCAGCAGATACACCACCAGTTGTATTTTTTCCAGCACCTTAACTTGACCCATTGCTTCTGAGGAAACTGAGACTTTTAACAGCTGGAGTGGGAGGAGGAATAACAGAGAGTTACTCAGTTGTCAGCTCTGCCTCTGGCTGTTGATACTACCCTGAGCATGTAACCTGCCAGCTCTGTGCCATAGTACAGTGGAGATGAGCCCGTAAAACCTTCTTTGCCTCACAGGAGTAGAGGATCAATTCATCAGCACCAGGAGAGCTTTGAAACTGCAGGTAGGAGGCTGTGAGAGAGGAAGATGCTGCAACTTTTGGGGTCTGAAATTCAAAAAATGTTCCTTCTCATTTCTCCCATAGCATGCCAGGCTTTGACAGGCTGACGGACCGGGGAAGAGGGCAGCCGAAGCTGCACAGAGGTGCTGCTCTGAGCAGCTGCCTGCAGCTGGGACCCCTCTCCAGTCCGGGACTGGAGTTTGGCCTGGAAGAGCTGAGAGCTGAGGCAGCTGGGCAGGAGCTGCAGCTGCCAGCGGGACTGGTGCAGACTGAGCAGTCCCCGTGCGGCAGCCATCACCATGCGCTCCCACTGCCCTCTCTAGCGATCTCAAGCTGCGGTGGGACTCCATGTCCACCCAGGTCAGCAGGGTGAGAAACAGGACCGGAGGACCTCGAGTCCCATAGCTTCCCCCAGAACACCCATCGTGCTCCAGCCTTTCCTCCTGCACTCCCCAGGTCTTCTGGGAACCTCTTAGCAAACGTAGCAGGTTTTCAACATTCCCATATGTTCCTCATGCTGCAGCCTGGGTCAGGGATCTGCCATCCTCAATCAGGAATGTATGGTTCAGAACAAATTAAATTCTTAATGAAAATGGCCACACCACCGGATGAGTTTGCCTCACACTCTCAGTACCCGGTCTATCTCTCCCCTTCCAAGTCTCTGCGGTGTTCAGGAAGGACTCTGACTCAGCCAGATAGACCGGGGTTACCCTACCAGCCACAGCAGAGCTGCTGCCAGTGATGCTTCCCCAGCAAGTCTCTGCCTCAGTAGCCAGGCTGGTCCTGCCCAGGCAGGCACAGGCAGGCCCCGATGGTCTCTGAGCATGGGAAAGCGCAAACAGTAGGGAACGAGGCCGGGCTGGCTGATGGCTGGGCACTGCAGTGTGAGCCCTTTTGAATGGCCTTATCAATTATTCACAGAGCTCAAAGGCTCAGCAGGTCCACCTGCAGCTCTCCCTGCCTCGCCTCTCCTCGCTCTCCAGGCTCTCTGACATAATATGATTAGCCGGCTTTTTCACACCCGAGCTGATTTCGGAAGATGTCTCAGGAAGACACCTGAGGCACGCAGCATGCCCACAGGCTGGGAAAGAGCTGGAGTAAGCTGTGCTGTAAGCCACAGCTCAACTTGGCTGATCTACAGCACAGAGTTATGGGACCCTTCGCTAGCAAAGGCTCTGCTCCTTGCTGGGAGGCAGAAGGGTTGGGGAAAGGCCAGGCTCTTTCCTGGAGACATCTGCCCTGCTTTGGGATCATGATTAACTGCAGGCTGAGGCCAGGGAAGGATCCGGCCCCCAGCCTCGCAGGGTGGCCGCCCTGGAGCAGGGCAGCTCTCACAAATCCTGGTTGCAGTGAGGAACCGGTGGGCGAACCGTGCCAGGAACGTTCCTGCGCAGAGCTGTCCTGGCAGCAGAGCAGGATCAGTGCCTGGGAGGGGTGCAGGGCAGTGGCTCCAGATGCCCCTGACCCCTTCTGCCCCCTTGCCCTGTTAATTGCTCAACCTAGATGAGACCTGTCTGGGGTGTGGGGACAGGGAGCTTCAATTTCTCCTGTCCCGAAGAAGTGTCATAAAATGGCTGTGGAGCCAAGGTGCTGAGGATGGAGTGCATTATTCATTTGCCTCTTTGCATGTGTCATACATAGACCTTTACCTTGCACGTGTGAGTGCAATGTGTGCTGCTGAGGGTGGCAGCACCTTTGCATGGCCGCGTGTTGTGTCCCTGCGCCAGCAGCAGACAGGGAGCATTGCCGTTAGCTCAGACATGGGGGTCTGTGTTATGGATGGAGGAGCCCCAAACGTTCCCGCTGGTGTGATGGCGGCGGTTCGACACGACTGAGGAGCTGTGGCTCCCCAGAAGATGGGCTGAGGGGATCAAGGCTTGTGGGGGGAGAGGAGCTGGGGTGCCAAGGTGATCACGGTACTTCTTGAGCCTTCGCTAGGCATTTGCCTTCTAGCTCCCTGGAAATCAGGCTTCCACGTGTGAAAGGGGATAATGAGGAGCCAGCAGACACAGTGAGGCTGTGAGTTTAATGGACATGTGGCAAATCCATCCACTCAAGAGTCAGGCATGTGCAAGCTGGGATGCTCCCAGCCACGCCAGCCTTGCTCCGGGAGACAAATGATGCTTGTCAGTCTCTGGGCATGCACCTTCAGACTCCATCCCTTGCCCTGCCAGCCTCCTTGACACAGCAGAAGGTCTCTAGTTGCAATGTTCATAGCAGCCTTGACAGTGAGCAAGACAGGAAGAGGTTTTATTTTTGGCTGTGGTGAGGAGTGTGAGAAGGGAGAAAAACTGATATGAGGAGGGCCATGTCAACAGGAGACAGATGAGCCTGGGCATCTGCCCCAGTTGGCTGGTGCTCTGACCCTGCTGCAAGAGGCTGGTGGCTTCTCACAACTGGAGGTCCTGCCAGCGGGGCTCTCCCCTTCCCCTCTCCCCTGTTTGTCTGATCTTGGCCACATGCACATGGGTCAGCGCTAACCAGAAAGGCTCTGGAGGGGGAGGAGGTTTATCTCCTGCACAGGATTTAACCTCCAAGATGAGGCACTGAGGAAGCGCTTGAGGGGAGTGAGCAAGGTGGGGGGGTGGGAGATGAACCGGTATGTGCCATCCCTGGGGGACACATCCTCCTGGCGAAGTGGCAGGGGGTGGGGGAAGAGGCATTTCAACTAGACCAGGGTAGAGAGGGAGGTGGATGATGTTGCTCCCTGATGCTGGGACAAAGCTGTAGAGAAGAGGGGTTTTTGCTGCGGGATGCTGGGCGAGGGCTGCCTGCTCCTGCCTGAGGACAGCTCTGCCCCAGGCCACCGTCCCCCCGGGGGAGCAGGACCCACTGCAGAGGTGCTGGTGCTTTGGCGAGAGCTCCGACCTGAGCTGGCTGCTCATTTGTAACGGGCTCCGTGTTCACGCTGTGGTCTCTGTCTATGAGCACTCAGCTGCCTTGTCATCAGCCAAAGCTTCTTGACAGGCTCGGAGAATAAAAATAACCACCCATTTCTAAGTGCCTATTATGGCACTTTGAAAAATGCCTCTGCAGGCGAGCCTGAATTATTCCCAAAGTACTCATTTTTTAAAAACGTTATTTTAATGTAATAAATTATTTGCACTGAAGAGTAAGAGATTATCCGTGTACCCTGATAGCTCTCTGCACAGTGAGGGGCACAGGCCTGTGCCTGCCATGGGGAGGGGAGTGCAGTCAGCTCTAGGGATGTGGGGAGCAGAGGAGCCATCTCAATCGCCCGGGAGCCACCGCTGATGGTCTCTGTGCTGTGGGGAAATACCAGTGGGAGACCTGCAGAGCTGCCATTGATGCTTAAAAAAGCCCACGTAACCCAAGGGACCTTGACGTGGCCCAGCACAATGCAGCATCCTCCGGGTGAGGAAGGACAGCCCTGGCTCCATGGGATGGCAACCACCCACGGACTAGCCAGGTCTTCGCTCCCAGCAGGAGCAGGGTTTTGATGCTGCTGTGGCTGGGGTGAGGCGGGGACCTCCCAAACGCCACCGCAGCATCCACCCTGGAGCTGGGGAGGGGCTCAGGAGTCTTCTCAGCAACTCTACCCGTTTCACAGGAGCATCATGGCATAGGGACGCTCAAATGCCTGCACACCCCTCCACACCTCCATGGGTCGGGCTGGGCCTGCCCGAGTGAGCACACGCACACAAAATAGAAACGCTTGAGCTTGGTCTGGGTGCAGGTGCTTGCTCAGCCAGGCAGGGATGGCCTGGGATCCCTGCGCAGCCCAAACCACGCTGCGAGGAGCAGCTGGTCAGGCTGAGGAGAGGGAGGGGGCTCTCCTTGCAGAGAAACTCAGTTTGGTGACAGGCTGAGGGAACCGGGAATCCCTCCTCTCCCAGCAACCCGCCACCCCGGAGCACCACGCCTTCTCCTCCCGCAGGTATCCTCATCTGCACATGGCCGGCGGTGGCCTCACCCACGCTGTCTTGCAGCCACAGAACAGCTCCTGCTTGAGGATGCCACGGTGACCTGCTCCCTGCAGCGGAAATGCTCTAAAAAGACTGGTGGGTTTTTTTTAGCAGGA
>KL259851.1:1509-14907 GCA_000699545.1 Podiceps cristatus | reverse complement strand
CCCAGTGACCTGCTCCCTGCAGTGGAAATGCTCTAAAAAGACCGGTGGGTTTTTTTAGCAGGATATTTTCAACATCTTTGGGGAATTTTTTCCTTTAGTATTCTATGATATTTTTAATGCTTTCTTTTTTTTCTTAATTCTGCTTTGGTTTAAGCTAAACCCCAAAATGCTTGTTCTTTTCAGCCTTACCTTGGTGGAAAAAAATAAAAAGAGGATGAAACCTTATTTGGCTGAATGTTTTGGGTGAATCCAAAAAATGATGTTTTTTTTGTCAAACAGCAATTTGTAAAACACAGACTGAAAGAGGAGGAAGGCTCCGGCTCAGGTTTCAAACAACTCTTCTCTGGAAGCCAGACCCCCAGCATCGGCTACTGGGCTGCTCGAGAGCGTGGGAAACCATCGCTGCTGCAGCCGTGGGGACATGCTGTCGCGGGGGAGGCTGTGCCTGCAGCCGCAGCCGTGCCACGGGGGAACACGCCGGTGTTCACTGCTGGGAAGCAGGCCCTGGCAGGGGAGCCCAATGCCCACCTCTGCCTGCAAGAGGGACCAGCGCAGTGCGGGGAGTGGCGCTGCCCCCCCTCCGCGTAACCCCCGCTCTGCCCTGCTCCCAAGCCTCTCCTGGGCTTGTGCACGGAGCTGCGCGGGCCTCTCCAACACTGCTTCCACCACAGGGGCTGGAGCCCATCACCTCCCGGGGCCCTCCTCCCGCCAGACCTCCCCTCCCCGAGTGGCTTGATTATAGGGTAACCATTCAAATCATTTTAATGAGCTCAGCCTGCTGCTGTGAGGCACCAGTAACTATGGCAACTTCATTCAAAGGTGGCTGTGCGTGGTGGCTGTGTCAGGATTTGTGTTTCGGGGAGCTGATTGGAGGAGACGGGCGAAGGTGGGAGTCCTTGGGGAATTTGGGCTTGTTTGCACGAGGGGTTTCTTTTAAAGCAGTGACAAGTGGCACTCTTGGGGGGCAGAGGTCCAAGGCAGACAAGTCCCCTCTGGTCCAGGGACTCACTGCCCACAGTCCCGGGAGACCCGGGGGCCCTACACTGTGGCAGAGCACGCTGCAGCTGGGGTCTCTCCTCTTCATCGCTGTCCCAGAAGTCGCCTTGCAGGCATTAGCAAACTGGTCTTGAGTCCTAGAAAAGAGCTTGGCCCTTGCTTTCTTCTGATACCCAGGGAAAATGAGATGTCACTCCAGGCTGGTGGTGGAGCAATGCCAGTCTGAGAGCAGGATCAGGCCCATGGTCCCACCCGAGGCTACGCAGACAAACCCTGCACTGTGCTGCTCACTTTTTGCCACCCCAGCCATGCTGCATATCTCGCTTACGCTTAGGGCAGTCCTAAGGCACTCACCGATATTGTGGGGTTTGTGTCTGCTTTATATTCTATGATTCTATGATTCTATGATGTTACATCATGGAGAGCCAGAGAGGAGGTATTTTCCTAGTAAATCACTGCCATCCCACTCTGGGCTGGCTTACACAGGGCACTGGATTCAGGGCACTGGATTCTTATGTTTCAGTGCCACCAGAAACCATAAAACCTCTGTCCTGCTGCTACAAACCTTTGCAGTCACATAGTTTATGTAGGTAAAATAAACAGAGCATGAGCTGCATCACTGCCCAGCTGGTTAAACTCTGGGTCCAACCCCTGCGTGGTTTTGCCTGGATCCAGCTGGAATCCTCCCACAGCGCAGCTTTGGAGAGGCTCTTTCCCCGTGGGAAGCACATGTGAGGCCACCTTTTTTGGAAGCAAAATGCTGCTTGGATGCACAGTGTGCCTGGGGAAGGGCACCACGTCCCTCGGTGTCTGGTTTGCTGAGCACCCATCCCTCTGCTACCGGGCTGGCCTGGGTAGCGCTTCCTGAGCAAAGCCCTGGCACTGGCACAAGGTGGCTTTAAATTCCTCCCTTTGGCTAGCGTGTATTTGCACTGTGCCACTTTATGGTGCGAGAAGATACCACAGAAGACAGATCCTCCCAGATCAAAGCTCACCAACTACTCGCGTCAATGGCATTGCACAGAGCTCGCCGCAGGGTTTTGCTTGCTTCCATCAGTGGCCTATTTTCCCTCTTAGTCCCTTTGGTGTAAACAAATCCTACAGAAACCAGCGTTTTTCTATAGACTCCACCTTTAATACGCCATTACTTGCCCACTGAGAATCGGGGTGGTGAAGTTATTCCAGACTCACACATGTGTATCTTGGATCAGTGTCTGGTCCCAGCTGAATTTCTCAAGTTAAGTCTTGGTGAGGTGTAAGGATTTTTTAAGCACCTCTTGGATTGCATCAGCAATAAACTTGTGTTTATAGGCTCAGAAGCTGAAGTCTGGTTTTAGGGGAAATGTGAATGAATGGAGACCGTGGGCTGGGTGGAAAGGAAAGGTGGGGATTTCAAGGGTCACAGATTGCACCTTGAAGTCTGCTCAACCTTAGACATTTAGAAATAAGCAAAAAAAGAAATGTTCTCAACATATCTCTGAATCTGAAAAAAAGGTTTCCTGCTCAGGCTGGAGCTGTTCCTGACTTTGGCTCCAAGACCATCTTAATTAATCCAGCCAGGATCACAGTTACTGGGAATTTAGCATAGGAGAGGCACATAGACAAGAAGTCAGGATAGGATCACGGGAGGAATTTTTGGATGAATTGTGGTTTTTTTCCACTGGAAAATGCTGATTTTTTCAAAACTGACATTTATTTTAAGAGAAGGTCAGTTTTGATTAGTTTATTGAGTCAAAAAAAATTTGGAAGGAGTTCTAAATTTGTCAAAATGAAGTGTTTTGACATTCTCAAAGGAGAAAAAAATAATCTATTTTCCAGTTCAGACGACCTCTTGTTTTGAAATTTAAGCTAATTATAATTAAACATTTCAAAAAGATGAACCATTTGAAATCAGACTTGGAAGGGAGAATCAGCTCATGAATGTCTTTAAGATTTTGACTTTTCAGGACAAGCTGTGGTGGAATCCTTTGTGCAGTCTGAGACATCAGCACTTCTCCTCACCTCGACTCAGGATGACACACAAGAAAACGTAGCCTCGTCTTGTGAGCTGGAGTCACGTCTCAGCCAACAGTGCAAAAGCTTTTTCTTTTTCCAGGTTCACAGCAGATGGACCAAAGCAGTGGAATCATGACGACTGAAGCTGACAGTGATGGGCAAACAGCTCTGATGACACACGTGGGACACAGCTCCCAAAAGGATGACTTTTCAGATGATCCTGTTGGCTGCTGAGCAGACCCCGCTTTGCAGAAGGGAAGGAGATCCCCCCTCCATCCCACACAAGGTGCAGCGGCACCCAAAGAGCCAACTCCCGTTGATGATCCAGGGATTTGGAGAGCTGAAGTTATCTCCCAGCTTCAACACATAAGATCATAAAAAAGTTGTTTGAATCTCAAAATCCCCAAATATTGGGTACCGAGGTCTCGCTGGCATCTGTCAGGTATGAGATGCTCCCCCATGCTGCTGGTTGGCGAGTGGCTGGTGCACAGTGGGACAACAGCCCCGCTCTTTGCATCTTGTCTCTTGGGAAATGCACAGACTGTGAACCCAAAGTGCAAAGGTGGCATGAAGGTGTGTCTATCTGAACACTTTGTCTGAAAACTTTAGCTGTGTTTTTTTGGGGTGCACAAATCCAGGCTTCTCCCCTCAGTCCCCAGCCCCAGCTGATGGCCAGGAGCCAGGCAGCCCTCACGGGCTGAGGATCAGGGAAGTCGATGGGCAGCGGATCTGTGCACAGCCTGGCTTGGCCATGTTGGCAGAGGATGGTCCACACTCTTCTCCTGGGCGAGCAGCAGGATGGGTGGGAGCTGCCAGCTTCCCCTCTCCCTTCCAGACTGGGGACAGCCGCTGAGCACACATGGCCTCCGGGCTCTATAATCTCTAGCCACAAAGTTCTCCTCTAAATTGCATTTGTGCTCATTGGAAGTGATTACATTTTCCTGGAAGGATTTGACCCTCTGGCTACTGACTGCGATGGCAGCGCTCCTTCTCTGCACGGCTGCTGGCTGGAGGCTCGGTGGAGTGACAGCCGGCAGGAGCTGGGAGCTCACTGCCTTCCCGTCCTTGGAAGAAGCTGTGGAGACTCCTGGCTTGCAGGAGGGCCGGATGGGCAGAGCAGTACTCCAGCACAGAGGAGGAGGTGTTTCACCCCCAAGAGAAAGCAAGGGGAAGAGGGCAGAGGGCAAGGAGGAAGGGCGGTGCAGATAGTCTGCACTGGCTGCCTTGCCAGCCTGCGGCAAAAAAACAGGATGGAGAATGTGACACTGTATTGCATTAGGCATTTATGCAACATCAGTGCTGCGGGACCAGCCAAAGTTCAGGGGTTTGGAGGCTTGCTCAGAGCCAGGAAGGCTTCTCTGGACTTGCCTGGGAAGTGGGTGGGTGCTGAGTTATGGGAGAGATCTCCAGCACTTCATGCCAAGCAGACTCACTGCTTGGCTTCATGGCCTGGCAAAAAAGGTATAACCGGCACCTTCTCAGGGAATGAGTCTTGTCCCTCTCCAGCCCCACAGAAATCCTGGGAATGTCTCAGCAGTTCAGACATCAAAAAACATCCCGTTAACTTTGCAGAGCCAGGAGCAGGAGAGAAACCCGCCTCTTCTCTTTGTTTTATGGATGCAGGTCCCTGGGAAGCTCTAAAGAAAGAGTTCCCGAGGGTGCTAGTGGCTGTGAGGTGCACAGCTGGAGACCAGACAGGTGGTGTTATTCTGGATCTTAGGACATTGGTCTGATTAGCTCAAAGCAATGAAGGTTACTTTTGACTCCAAAACTCGTTGCTGTGTCACTTCTATTATTCCCCCCCAACTTCTGGGTATTTCTCTGCATCTCTTCATAGGAGCGTAACGAGTTACGGACTTATGGATGGTCGAAGTGGCTGGTGTCTGCCTGCAGGCCTTCCTCCTGACCACACTGCCCTGTCCCGTGGAGGCAGATGGGTCTGCACCCCTCCGAGTGCCCTTCCCTTCAGTGCCCTGCGATGGACCTGACCACATCTCAGTGCCAAGAATGAGAGGAAAGGAAAGAAAACCATCTATTCTTGTCTCCCAGACAGGCCAAATTAAAAATGGGGCATGGAAAGCACTGTAATGCTTCTATGACAGACACGGTTTGTGGTCAATCACTCTGCCCATGTTTCCTGGACAGGAGAAACGTGATAAACCATAAAGTTAAAACCATACAGAATGCAGAAAGTTCATATCTGTCTCTTTCACATATGGGTGAGACAGAAGCAGCCAGATTTAGTAAATCATATCTGTCAGAACATCCCCAGGGTCCCAGTGCTGATGCCCCCATAAGCGATAATATGCTGCCTCATATGAAGAATAATCAGAAATTATCAATCAGGTGTCCTTGGTACATCTCATCCACCAAAACGCTGAAACAAACCAGTTTAACAGCAGCAACACTGACTTGTACAGATGTATGAGGTACCTCAGGGCAGAGTGAAGCTTTCAGCAGCAGCCTAGCTCTGGTGCTGTCTTGAAGGAAGGTAGAGGACTCATTTTAGAATGCCCTGGCAGAAATCAGTTTGACGGTTTTGAAGAGAGAGAAACAGTCTTCAAAGTCCCAACCTCGGACCTCTCCAAAGAGCAGAAGGACTGAAGCCTTCACGACTGCAGCATGTGGATCCCTGTGGATTTCTAAGCCACGATTTCCCCCTCACCTAGACAAAGTTGGGGCAAGATGCAGTAGTTTCCTTGCAAACTCCATCTATATTGCTCAGTCACCCAGTCTGCCCTTGGCCACGGGAGAACTCATCTTCACAGCGCATGCTGGCTGCATCACAATGTGCTTTATGCAAGATATTCAGTCCTAAAAGCCACAACTCTATCTGAGTAGTTCCTGCCATAAATTCACAGGTATTTCTGTATAAGCGGTTTAGAGATTTAGTTCTGGCTGTTCTGATCCCATTTAGGGTTTGCACCAGACTGGGAGGAGTCTGTACCACCTGCAGCTCCTGTAACACCTTTGGGGAAAACCTGCTTCAAGAAACACCACTGTCCAAAAACCTTCTCCCTGTGCTTCACTCCCTCTGTAGCTGGACACGCACCCCTGGACATGCAGACTAATCCCCTGCCAGAGAGTCCCATCTACCGAGCCAGGAGAAATCTGATTCTTCCTGATGTGCTTCCAGTGGGAGGCAAGAGGAGAAGCAGATGTGATGGCTGGACGCTGCTGTGATCCTTCTCTGTCACCGAAGTCCAGAGGATGGAGGCAACCCCCCTGGCCACCCTAATAGCCAAGTGGGAGCCTCATGCGGGAGCCTCCAGCCCGGCCTGCGGCTGCTGCCCTCCGCCTTCCCTTCCCTCGGGGACAGGCAGCTCCTGGCAGGTGCTCTCCGCAGGTCCCGGGAACAAGCTGCGGGGAGCGGGGGGGCTGTAATTACAGAGATAACTCACACCGTGTCACCCAACAATGATACATGAAAATGCTACATAAACCCGTCTATCTGGCGCTCTCGATTTATCTTTCTGCCTCTCTATTTATTTCTTCCTCCAGCCTATCGCTCGGTACCGTGCAGGAGCTGGAAATGCCAGCTGCTGAAAATGCAATTTGTTTTGATTCACCAACATCTCCCAAAATATCTCTGTGACCTCTTGAATTTTTTTGCAATGAATTATGATAATGATGATTTTTATTTATATTAACAAACCTCAGTAGCTCAGCGTGGCCAGCAAATACACACACAAAAAAAACCCCCAACCAAATATACATACATTACGTTTTTTTTAAATAACAAGGCCTTAAAACAATATCAAACAGAGGCAGCTTTTCTCTCTTCTCCTTTTCTAAAAGGCATCAGTACCAAATTTCTACCCTAATTATAACAATGCTTCTCCTAATGAAAGAATTCATTTGCCTTCTCTAATCAGCTGGCTGGCTTCGGAAATTGCAGCTGATCGGTGTGGAGGAGGGGCTGCGATAAAGGTTTGGAGGAGGCAACTCAGTTTCCAAGGTACCTCAGAAATTAGGAAGCCACGTCCACAGGAGGTGTAAATTGGTGATGCTGCTGAGAACCACATGGCAATGCCGGTCTGTGCCTCTCCGGGGAATCTGGCTCTGAAGTCCTGAGACCTTCCTGCCCCTGCGCAGCCCCGCTCTGCTTCCAGGAGGAGGAATCGTGAGCTGCATCCAGGGGTGGAGAGGAAAAACCGCTGCTAATGAAAAGTGATTTCAAAGCACATTAGTCTGTTCTTGTTTCTTTCATGGGAAAAAGCAGAAATGCTGAACCAAAAAAGGGGGTTTTTCCCAGTCCCTGGAAGGCCACAGGCAGCAGAAGTGCAGGCTCTGGGAAGGCCAGGGGCTCTGGGGTGTTTCTGCTCGGCGTGCGGGGCTGCTCAAGCCTTGCGCTGGCTCCTTGCTGCAGCGTAGTGGGACTGCGGGCTGCCTGCTGGTCCATCTGGGGAGTAGGGACTGAGTTTCTCACTCTCACGCTGCTTTTGGACAAGGAGCAATGGGGTTTCAGGGGGCTAGGCGTGGGGTAACGGTGCGTCCCCCCTCACCGAACCCTTTCTCCATCAGTCCCATCACGGTGGCATTCTGGGTCCTGTACTTCGCAGTCTGCACCCTGGAGCAGAGGTCTCAGCACTAGCCCCCAGCTCTCCCCCTCCTGCTATAGGAACCCCACCCCCCAGCACAGCCCCCACATGCCCAAATAGTCCTTATGGGAGCTCTGTCCAGGTGATTTGTGAGGGCATGGGAGCTACAAACCAGGGGGAGAATAGATATAATGATGATTGCACAAGCCCGTAAAGGCTTTTCAGGCCACCTGGGTGTGAATCTGCCTGAGCAGAAGTTGGGCATGCCTGAAGGCTTGAAATGGTCAGTGGGCGTTAGCAATATATCATGATTTACTCCTTCCATCAGTGACTGGTGACAAAAACCCTCACAACATGATGAAGGCTGTCTCAGGGACACGGTCTGGGTGATGCAGTCCTTCACACTACCCCAGCTTGAGCCTGCTTTCTGCTGCCAAGCAAGTCGCTCATGCTCTGTGTGCTTCTGCTGTCCTGTAATGATGATGTTCAGTGCGGTACGAGGCTTTAGGTCCATTTCGTATGGACCACCGCACTTCAGGCTTCTGGTCTTGTAGCTGCAGTCACAGCAAAGGCGTGTGGAGACACCGCCTACGTTGTGGGAAACTCAGAATTTCCACCACCAAACAAGCTGTGGTTAGAGTCTCATACTCCTGTACAAAGACTTACTCAACAGGAAAAAGCATCAGGCAATGTGGGACCAGTTCCAGGGTATGGATAATTGGGTAGTCATAGAAGCGACTGGAATTTAAGCCCGGCTCTTATGAACCCTTGGGAGAGCAGAGAATTTGCTGACTGGTGGTCCAAACGCTCCTGACCGTGAGCCTGGCTTTGTGTTGGGAGGGATGGGGGCTTAGCTGCATGCACCAACCTCACGCTACTAAACAGCATGACAGAAAGTGCTGGGCTCGTGTAGCTTTGTATGGAGAACCTGCCCAGCAAGGTGCTGATTTCAGCAAAGGTGGATCCTCCTGAGCTTTGGGACACGAGACGATGGGGGTTTTTAATGTCTTGGACACTGCTAATTTTTCCTTTCCAGTCTGCAGTCTGCACTGCTCTAGGATGGAGTCAGTGCACACACAGAGATCTGCTCCTGCTCGTGGTCCTGAAGGTCTAACAGGGTCGTGGAGGCACCAGGAGGGCCTGAGGGCACCGAGTGAGCTCAAAGATGCGAAGCAGATTGTTGCTCTCGCTGCAGTGAGATCACTACATCTATGAAGACAGACCCTACCCTTGCAGATGCCAGGTGCCCTCCTGGCAGTATGCACAGACCGTGATTTATAAATCAAAAAGCACCTTGAGTTTGGCCGTGGCTGGGCAGGGTAGGATGTTGTATCCCAACCTCCTATCTGACTCCTCAGCAATCCCCCCGGCACCAATTCTCTGTCCTGCTCTGTCCTCTCAGCCCATTGCAGTGCTGGGATTTGCAGACTCTTTGACACAAGCCCTTGACTCATGTTTTCACAAGTTTTGGGGAAGTGGAGTGGCTGGAGCAGGAGCTCGGAGAGTGAACAGGTGGGACCCAGCAGCTCGCGATTAGCTCTGGACAGGGGTTGAGTCTGGGAAGATCAGGTGTTGAATGTGATCACCAGATGTTTCTAGTAAGAATAATGCAACTCTTTTGCTGTATTATGAAATCATCAGAAGGGTTTAAGCCGAAAATAAACCAAATACAACTGACTAGCAGCACTGCCCCAAAATGCACGTTTTCCCCCGGGTCATGGCACAGACGTGGCCTGGACAAGTGCAGAGTATAAGCAAAGTTCTTCTAAGACACAAGCAAAGGGGCACAGTGTGCAGTGAGGAAAGACAGGGATCAGCCACCCACCCAAGCGTGTGTATGAACACTGCAAGTATACACGGGTACAGTGAGGTCCTCGGCTCCTCCTACCTAGCCACAGGTATCTCCTCCCAGGTCACCCGCCAAGAAGATCTCCTGAACAGATGGATCTCCTCACAGATCTGCTTATGCCTGGGTGTTGCTTGTCATGCCCTAGGCTATATCAAATTTTCCTTCAGGTTACATGGTTGCTGAATTAGCAGACCTGCTGCGACTCAGGAAGGCCCTAGCCTTTCACACCAACTGCTGTCAATGAGCAGAAGGGCTCTGTGGCTTGTACTGCACTTTTTACCCACGAGGAACACCTCCTCACCATCATAGTAGGACCCAGTCACACCAGGGAGTGGTCAGCTGGGATAACCTGAGCCTCACCAGAGCATATTGACTTTTTTCTAACTATATCAGGTACAATAATGTTTTAATAAGATTTTATTATCACCATAGTAATGGCAACACAAAGCAGCTGGAAATCGGCCCGTGCGAAGAGAGGTCCCAGCTCAGCTAGGAAACAGTGCCGGTGCAGGTGGCACCGCACGGAAACGCTGTCACTTGACTGTCCCCTCACCCCCGGGAAGACACCCAGAAGCTCCACACAGCCCCGCGTAGAGCGGTCCTCACGACACGCACCCACCGGTGCTGCATCCGCAAGCACACCAGCACTCTTGCATACACGTGCACTTAGAAGGACCATCCCCGGCTGGGCAGACACACTCACTGCAGAGGCACACGCGGCCGCACTCCCGGCCCTCGGGTGCACGCGGGGATGCAGAGCTGTGCTGGCAGCCGGCAAAGGCAGCGGATGAAGGATGCTCACATGCCGAAGCCGTCAGCACCATGGGTGCTCATGTGACAGTCGCAGGGTATCTGTTTTCCCTTCAATGGTATAAATGCTCTCTTCAGAACAGCACATTCCCCGCCACCGCTAATGAAAACACATGGTGCATTTATGCAAAAGCTCCTTCTCATTCTTGGTAATGACATTGGTGGTGGCAGCTCCTGTCTCCTCCTGCTGCCTCGCTCCCTCCCAAGCACCCTTGTCATTTCCCTTCCCTTTATCGACAGCCTTTAATGGGATGAGTCTTTTGCCAGCAGAAAGGAGCCAATGTGTTCTCAGCGGCTGTCAAAGGCACTTCGACTGCATAAAGAGCCTCCCATGTGGTCTCACAGTTAAAATATATATACATACAACAGACAAAACTGTCACCAACGTGCCAGAACCATCATTAGCACTTGATCTTCCTAGCACAGAGGACATGCCTCAGCTAGTTATTTTCATCCTAAATCCTTTTTTTCTGTTTTCATTTTATTTTGGGAACTGGGCTGGGGAAGGGTACTTTATTTCCCCTACACTGCATGGAAGAAACAACACAGACCTGGTGGGCACATTATGTTCCCAGTAAGGAGCTGTGACATCTCTATGAGACGCTTTTAGAAAGCGTCAGACAACCTCCCAACCTGCCTACCCCCTCCCTGCCACCCTTTGATAAGCTTCAGATGAGCCTAAGCTAGCCAGGAAGTGAAGGAAAGGGAAAAACTACACAGGATCAAGAGGGAGCAATAACACGAGGATGCGCTGAGCAAAGAAAGGAGCAGATTTCTCTGCTAAATCAGCCCACGAGGGCCCTGCAGCACCTGCCGCTGTTGACGGGGCACTTAGCAGGCAGACCTGGCTGTCTGCAGCTCCCGTAAGTGGAGGGAAGGGTGTCTTTCCTCTGAATGGATGCGAGTTGTTCCCCCACCTGTCTGCTGCAGATCTGAGGTATCTGATCTCTACGGTAGAGTTGATTCAATGGATTGATCCTGGCTGGTGTTCTGGGAACGCCGTGCAAAATGAGCAAGGCATGTGGCGGCAGCAGCAGGGTCCTTGTCCTTCTGCAGAACCTCAGCCTGTGGCCTGTCTGCTTTCCAGCTGTGCTTAGGGTCTCACCCACGGGGACAATGTTGGCCCTTTGCACATGGTATCAGAGGCTGGAGAAAGGAGCTGGCTCACCTGGATGCGCCGAGAGGTCTTGTGGCAGGTACCGATTCCCCGATTCCTTGCGTGCAGGAGAGGAGCTCTGCTGGCATCAGCAGCAGGAGGTGCAGGATGCAGCATAGCAATCCGCTTCCCTCTGCACCTCTGCACCTTCTGCTGCCCAGACCTCAGCTCAAGAGCACCCACCCAGAGGCACATTCCAGTAAATCTTCAGGAAAGATCACATCATCAACTTCTCCACCCAGACATGCCTTAGAAGGGCAGTTCCCCGTGCAAGCCCCGTGCTTGCCACCATGGACTTTGTCTTCCCCCACCAATGTTCACCTTTGCCCAAGCAAATGTCCTGACAACCAGCTTGTCTAGACACAGAATCTGAAAAGGAGACACAGGCACCAAAAGGAAATTTTCTTTAAGAATCCTGATAGGACAAGTTTCCTCTGGCTCCCCAGCACTGGGAGCACGATTTTATTAAAAAGCAACTGCAGGGGCTGTTTGCCGCTGCCCAGGAGCGGCCACTGGCACAGTGGCGAAGATGTTCAGGGCTGCAGAGTTCAGAGCAGGGCTTCTGCTGCCCAGCCAGCTTCGGCCTCATAAAGCAGCGCCAGGCCAGCGTCCCCGGGGCTGGGACGTCGAGAGCGCATGCAGGCGGCTGCAATCCTCAGGGAACAGCCGCGCGAGCCACCTGCGTCCCAGCGAGCTCGGCTGAGCCCGTGCAGGAGGAACGGGCAGAATCGGAACAGAGTGATGAATACGTTGGAGAATGCCACGCGGTTTCACAGACAGAAAGAGAGGCTAAATTCATCTACTAAATTATTCACTGTGAATTTTCGCTCTGTTCTACCAGACGCACATCCAGCAGCTATATAATAGGGAAATTCAGTATATATCATAGTAGTTAGACAGGTATCCATTACGCACAGCAGTCGTTAATCTTCAGTGAACGTATTTAATAATAGCTATTTATGTAACATACATTAACTACCCCTTTTAAACTGAAATTGAATGCATATTTGAGAACCTTAATTCAAAGCACTACTTAAAGCTGAGTCTCTGAGTCAGGGTAATAAGGATTTTGAAAGAGGAGTGTTTAAGTACTTTGGCAGAAAGAAAGGTGACTGGAAAGAAAACCTTTAAAAAAAAAAACAAAAACAAAAAACACACAACACCCAAAGAGGTTTTTCGCACTTGAAATCCCTCCCTGGTGCAGACTGGAGCCATGTGGCTGAGAGGCGAGCCATGGGCAAAGAGAAAGTGTGGAGATGATGCACACTGGTTATTGCAAGCAAGAGAGATTGCTGAGTGCTCCGGAGGCACTGGAGCCCCAAGAACCACAGCCTTGCAGGAGGGATGAGCCAAGCTCTGCAGCTGCCCTCAGGCAGCAAGGGCAGCCCCGGGCTGTGGGAATCTCCTGTTGGCAAGCACTGCTGCCACACAGAGCGTGCCTGCAGCCCACGGTGTGCGGGGAGGGTGGGAAAGCACCCTGGTACCTCCAGCCTTGCAGCTAAACCCACCACAAATCTTCCTAGAAAGGGAAAAAATAAAAGCACAGATTCACAAAGCACCGCCAGACTCCCCAAGGGAGTCCCCACAGCACTGGGGTTGTGGGTATCCTGAGCTCACCAGCCTCGAGCCAGGGATGCTGCTGGGCTAGAACACCCTAAAACACAGTACTGTGTTCAGTTCTGGAGCCCTCAGCACAGGAAGGACAGGGACCTGTTGGAGCGAGTCCAGAGGAGGCCACGAAGATGATCAGGGGGCTGGGGCACCTCTGCTGTGAGGATAGACTGAGAGAGTTGGGGCTGTTCAGCCTGGAGAGGGGAAGGCTCTGGGAAAACCCTCTAGCAGCCTCCCAGTACCTGAAGGGGCTACAGGAAAGCTGGGGAGGGGCTTTTTAGAATGGTGTGTAGTGATAGGATGAGGGGTAATGGTCTGAAGTTTAAAGAGGGTAGATTTAGATTAGATATTAAGAAGAAATTCTTCACTGTGAGGATGGTGAGGCTCTGGAACAAGTTGTTGATGCCTCATCCCTGGAAGTGTTCAAGGCCCGGTTGGAA
>KL259850.1:0-10910 GCA_000699545.1 Podiceps cristatus | reverse complement strand
GTGGGGTCTCCTTCTCTGGAGATACTCAAACCCCACCTGGACGCGTTCCTGTGTGACCTGCTCTGGGTGACCCTGCCCTAGCAGGGTCTGGGCTAGATGATCTCCAGAGGTCTCCTCCAGCTCCTACCATTATGTGATTCTATGGTTCTGTGATTCTGTGATTCTGTGAACTGTTTCTTACCTACTTCTTTATCTTTGTGCAAATAAAATATATGTGCCCTGCAAACAGCAGAAGGTCTGCAGATACTAACCGGAGCATTTCTGCTTGAGGCAATAGACCTTATCATGAGCCACCTGTTCATTAGGTGGAATTTTCTCTCAGCTGAATTAAGTATTGCACGTAAGCACAGTCACAGTGCAGTGCTACCGGGTGGTCACAGGGAGCACAGACAGCATTTCTCTCCAGGCTGTTTCAGCATCCCAAGCTGGGAAGCTCACTCAGATGTCCCATACAGCTCCTGAACTCATATGGCCCCTAGACTTATAAACAAAACCTGAACTTGTTTTCTCTGATTTTTTTGCTTTTCCTTTGCCCACAGTAAACTATTTTTTCCAGGTCATTTGTAGCACCTGGAAGTTGTTGCTTTTGTGCAGGCTGCTTTGACCATAACATTTTTCTTAGAAACTTCACTATGTTGTCACTCTCTCTCATAATTTATATTAGATTTTTCTTTCAGCAGATGTTAGCAATAGTTGTTTTATCACATACTTCTGTTCTTCCAAATCTTCCTTGAGAAAGCATCTGTTACAAGATATATCTTCCCTCAAAGAGTTGGACCTTTGTAAATTTAAAATCAAGTAGTGAAGTTTTCATGATGCAGAAGTTTGCCTAAGGTATTTCCAAGAGGCTTGAGACCTTCTTTACTTGTTACTACGAGATTACATATGTGCTCATCAAAATCTCCTCTTCGTTTTCAATGAAAAACTTTTACTCTGAGCATGATGTTCCAGTGTACTGGCCTGTCCCACAGCATATCTCCTTCCTGCAGCAAGTTTGTTCCAAATGCTGTGGAAGAAGCTTGTGGAAGCATCTTTTGCTCTACTATTTCCCTGATTTCATTGTAACCTTTTACTTCTGCTCTGAGAGTGATGATGTCCTTCACATTTTCAAAGTACAGGTTCAGATCGCAGGCTTGAATCATAGAATCATAGAATGGTTAGGGTTGGAAGGCACCTTCAAGATCATCTAGAGCCAAACCCCCTGCCATGGATGGGCAGGGACACCTCCCATACCCAGAGCCCCGTCCAACCTGGCCTTGAACCCTTTCAGGGATGGGGCAGCCACAACTTATCTGGACAAGCTGGTCCAGTGCCTCACCACCCTCATAGGAAGATGTTTTTACAGCCTGGTGCTCAGGCTTGTATTACATGCCTTGGAGGCTGTCCTGACTTGGCATGGATGTGCATGGGCTACTGAAGTAGTTGAGTGCACAAGGCAAACTTGGTTGAGCTGTCTCTAGGGTGCAAGACTTCTGGAAAACTCTGTGTGGAACCATATCCAGGCTTCTTCTTATGTAGAATTACTTTACTCAGTAAAATTATTCTGAGAACACAGTATTAAACATAGTGTACTGTCAGGGAGCAAACTAGGGATCTACTTTGTTTTCACCATGACTATACCTGTAGGTGTATGCTATTGCATGATGGAACAAATCATGCCCTGGGTGTCCTTGCCCAGCTCTTTCGAACATGGAGAAAACTCACACAATAGTTTTAAAGAAAGTTTATTTGCAATGGCTTAAGTTCAGTGAGCTGAATCGCACCCGGTGTATTCACATGCATAGCAGCTGCTATGAAAATCTCTCTCCGGTCAAATCTACCTGTTTGTGTATCTCAGCCGTAATCAGTTCAGCTAGCGGCTGAGGGAGGCTTGGTATCACTCATAATTTTTTTTGCTCAGTCCTTGGAGAGGTGCTGTGATTTTTGTTGTAATATGAGCATAAATCTTGACAGACAGGTTGCTGACCAATTTTTTTTCAGAAATTTATACTTCTATTTTATTAACTACACTTACAGCGAAAGTTTGGTCTGATGACTCTGTTTTCTGAGATGTGATTAAAACTAGTTGTTTCGTACCAGTTTTTATTTTATGTTGCTCAGTTCTACCTTTTACTCTTAGCTCTTGTGAGAACTGACCTGACTTGACAAGAGCTTATATATGGCCATAAACTTCAATTCTCACCAAATTTGCTATTTGACACAAAACTCTCTCCTCACTCTTCTGCAAATCACTTGTTTGCCTCAGGTCTTGCAAAAAATCAACTCTATTAACACCTTCCACTTATCTGGGTCTCTGCCTGCCTCTCGTTCCAAGTCATTGTATATCACTTGCTCCAATACTCTGTATGTTTACAATGCCCACAGGAATGGAAAACCAGACAAGACATCATAAACTAAATAGTTTTCTAATTAACGTGTTTAATCTAAAACACCCCAGCATTTCAGCTTGGGGGCAGAAAGGGGAAGGAGAAATGTGCTATCCTTGAAAATGCTTTTCCTGTGTTTATCTTGAAAGCACAATTATTTGAAAGTATGCAAAAATACAAGGACATAATTGTACCAGAGTAGCTGGAAGGTTGCTCTAACTTACACCTCTAGCCCTCTGCAATAGTTTGAAGTGTGTCTTGCTGTACTCATATCCCTCTTAAAGCTCCTTTCCTTTTCCACTGTGCTTTGTTGCTTTCTTTTCAGCCATTTAAGACCAAGTACGATTGTCCTTTTTGCTGCTGCTGCTGAAGCACAGCAAGACTTGGAAGCAGTCTCCATGACAATCAGAGATATACATCCTGGATCTTAATGGGGGCGATACATGACTGTGATTGCATCCTGCAGAGCAAGGGTACGTATATGCTGGTGCTGGAGGATATGGGTTAAAACCTGCTGGTCCCTCCCTCCCTCCTTTTATGACCGTTCATAGTAGTATGGGGAACCGTCTTTGCTCTGTGCATCCACCATATCCCCTTTTCTGGAGATGTTCCCCAGGGGCTGATTTTATCTAGTGTGAAGGTTTAGAAAAGGTTGAGAAATATTAATGGACGAATGGTTATAATACCATAGAAAATGGAGCTGAAAATGCAGTGCATAGAGATCAAAATGAAACACAGTATCTGGCTCTGAGATTTTGAATGATGTCAAAAAAAAGGAATTTATTTCTGCTTTTTAACTACTTCTTTTTCTATGGAGTTGAATTCTGGAAACATTATTTCCTGCTTATTACCACAGTATGTTGTGTTTTTTTCAGTGTTTCATGTTTTAAAATACAAGATGTGCTAGTTTTATGGACATCAATCATTCATACAGAACAAAATATTCAAATGCTATGATTTAAAAAGTACTGGATGATAGTAGACCATTTTTTTTTTCCTTGGCCTTGAGATGTACAAATAAGGACAAATGCTGCAGAATGAAAATGAACATGAATTCCCTCTGAATGGCAGGATGTGACTTTTTTTTCAGATTGTCCATGCTAATGTCTTTGCCCATTTTATAAATGTGATAAAACAGCTTTAAGCTGATACTGGTTTAGTTATCATAAAATTCCTTCTTCAAGGCAAACTTCAGTCACATTATTTTGGGATTCCTTTATTACCAGGTTCTTTGTATCACATTTGAGCCTGCAAACAACATCAAAAAGTATCCTGAATAGTCAAATAGTGGACATTTGTATGTCCGTTTTTAATGGACCATGTGCAAACAGCCATCTAAAGTTAGTGAAGGTGAGAACTGTACAGCATGACATATGGTGAATAAAATTGATAATATTGGAACAGTAATGAGAGCTATGTGATGCTCATGTACCTATTAATATCTGTATCCACATACACCCCCATATATTCTAAATATATGTACAGCAGCTCTAACTTTCCGCAAGTAAAATGAGAATTCATAATGCAGTAGAATGGAAAGAACATGAAAATGAAAACAAAGGCAAAGCCACAATAAAACTGAAGCAATCAGGGGGAACAAAAGAAAAAAAGATACTTATTAAAATTCATTCTATAAAAGGAGGATTGTGAATGTAGGAAGCTATTTCCAGTGAGAAAATATTTGAAGGATACTTCTTGGGTTTTCTGCAGCAGATGAAATAACTGACCCTTCGTGTATACTGTGACCATAAAGGCTATCTCTCAAGAGAAAGGGAGTAAGATAGGATAATGTTTGAGTATTTTAGGATGAACAAAAAGCATTTTCTTCATGTTTCTTAACATGCCAGACCAGTGTTAGTCCTAACCCTTCAGAAAATTCTCCATGTCTACTTTGACCTTGGCTCCATCTAGATGCTTTGGTAACTTTTTCTAGCATGTCAGCCCTTATATTTACTTACCTGTGCCAAACACTCCGTAGGCTTCCTCTTTATGTACAATTTCCCCTTCCCCCCAGCACATTCTCTGTCAGATTTTAATATCATTCTGAGGTTTCATCCATTTCTTTTCACCAGACTCCCATTCCTTATTTCATTAAGAACACATTTTTACCTGCAAATTCTTCATCTTCTTTCATGCTGGAAATTGGTTTGGAGAGAATCTCAGTGAGGTCTATATGAGAAATATCCAGAAAAAAATCTCTTAAGAGCTTCAAATAATCCTGATGCAGAAATTGCTGTAAGTACAGTGTTGCTAGGAGGGGAACAGGTCCTGTGGAAATAGGTCCTGGTGGGAGTGAGATTTGACCTCCACGTTATAGGATAGTATCGCAATCAAAGAATATGCACACCTGGCTCAAAGCCAAGAGAGCTAGTTGGGAACAAGGCCAGGGCAATTGGAAGAAGAGCCAGGACACTAAGAACTGAGCCCAAGGTACAACCAAAAGAGGGAAAAATGAAAACTCAGCAACCCAAGACTGGCATGGATCTCTAGCCAAGTCCAAGCTGTATAGCTGTAATGTTTATTATACCTATGGCAAGATTGGTCCAGAGATAAAAGTCCTCTGGGTCTCTCTCACAAGCCTTTTCTTGATGACTTTTTGTTCCTATTTGTACCTCTATTTTTATTCTTTTCTTGCTTGCTGCTTGTACCTTTTCAATATTTGTTTCACATTGTTGGTCACTGCTTATGCTATGCATTTCTAACTTAATGACTGCTTTGGCACTGGCTCCTCTAGTGCTCTTATTTCTGCTGTGGTTCTTTGAACTCTCCTGTGATCTGTGAAAATCTCACTAGAAATGAAGCAACATCCCCCACGTGTTACACTTTTTTTTCCTGCTGCGCTGTGTAGCTGCATCTTCGTACATACACATACAAATTACATTGACCTTTTCTACCACCATATTGCTTAGAAGCTTGAAAGTAACTTGCTGGGTTTAATCCTTCTGGTCCTTATCAAGTTTCTGTCATCCAAGAACCTCCCTCTTCTAGAAACCATCGTCCATGCTAATTTTCCTTTCTCTTGTGCTGATGTCCTTCACCGCATTTTTCCAAGGTGATTTGTGTTTTGTTATTTCTGGTGCCTGTTACTAATTATTCTAATCCCCCTGTCCTATATCTCTGGCCTCCCTGTTTTTCTTGTCTCTTCTTAATTTAGTATCATTAATATGTTGTTTACTGCTCTTTCTAGATCATTACTGGAAGTATTAAATAAGGCAAGACCCAAGACTGATCCTTAAATATTTACCTGCCCTCCCTATAAACTGGTATTCTGCCACATGCTTGTTACCCTTGTTGTGATCCTCCCTTTCAGACTTTAGACTAAATGAGATATATTTTTGCACAAGCAGGTTCAGTTGAGCTTTTTAAGGATGTTTTGGGGAAACGTAGAAAGCAACCTTCTATTCTCAGGCTCTCCAGTTTTATGTCAGTGTAGCTCCCTGACTTTGAGGGAGAGGATGATCAGACCAATTGTTCAAAAAAATACGGCTTAAATCCAAGAGTGTTACATTTATTCTGTTCCATTCATCCATTAATTTAGTAATTCCATAAAAAAGTGTTAGAGTTGTCAGACAAGTTCTATTCTTTATAAATCCTGCCTCTTATTGCTCATCATTGCATTATTCTCTGCAAATGAAGTGACTATTTCTTGAGACTTTTTCTATTGTTTTTGCCAGGGTTAGAAGCTAAATGTAAAGCATTGTAATTAATAAGATCTTTCTTCTTCCTTTTATGAATGCTGAGACAGTGCCACATTTGCTTTTCTGTTCAGTGTTGGAAGAAGAAGGACAGATAAGGGAGCAGGTGTTTCCTTCACCTCTTTAACACCTCCACATGTGGTATGTGATTCCACCCACATGATGGTGCAGGAGATGTGGTGCAGAGTGGCCATCGCTGCTGCTTCTAAATCTCAAGACTTTGCAAAATAATTTATGATGAATATCTTAGCACCTTTCAGAGAATCTAGGAAGAATGAGTCGTATCATTTTCTTAGTGTCTTTGTTTTCAGTTGTCATGATTAACTGATTTTTGTCAGGTGAAGTGCCAAATGTCCCCAAAAGATGTGTTGAGTGCCTTATATCTATTTGTCTATAGCAGAAGATACAGATATAAATGATCAGGGTGTGCTTAGTTTAAACACTTCCAGAATTGTCCCATAATTTCTTCTTGACATATTCTGCAGTGGTGTCCAAGTTTGAAAGGTAAATTAAGCAATGCTTCTGACATTACTTTGAATCCTAATACCACATGAGCAATATAACTGATTTTTCAGTTCCTCTGCTACACTATACATTTGGCCACTATTAGACATCAGCAAATACAACCTCATTTCGATTGTAAGATCTTAGCCCAGCCATTTAGAAAGTAAAGTTGCCTTGAGTTAGGGAGGTGAAGGTATCTAAGAGGCACAGTTGACTACCTGAACTGGTTTGGATTAAGATGTGCTTCAATGGAGTTAGAAGAACACTTTTTTCCTCTCCTAAGAGAAACATTAGAAGGTCTGGAGGGCAAGTTCATCCAGAGGTACACACCCTAGAATCCTAACCTGGAATGTTATGAACTCATCTGAGTACTCATCTGAAAAAACAAGGTTTACATTGGAAAACTAGGCTTATTCCCCAAAATAACCTCCAGCGTAAGTAACTTAGCCATCTGTTTTGTTGTTCTTTTTACTTGGTGGTGCTGAGCAGAGCTTTGCACCGGAGTCTGCAGCTGTGCAAGCTGTAGCTGGGAAAGGACAAGGGCTTAGGTTTTACTGAGGTTCTCTGTCTGTGAATATGTCGTGTTTTGTTTTGGGTTTGTGGGTTCTAGACATGACAGACATTCTCTGAACCATGACTTCTCATTTAGCTCACCATCCAACCAGGAAAACCTACTGCTATTACTAAATTATTTTCCCTTTCTAGTGTCCCACAAAATAAGAACTGTAACAGCAAAAAATGCAGTTAGCCACTATTGAGCTCACTGATAATCTCAGGGGGAGAAGCCACATTTAACAGTGGCTTTAGCTAGGACGGAGAAGCAATGGTTTTACTTCACATTATAAAGTTTGATTATTCAGAAGTGGGTTTACATCTTGCTCAGTTGTATCCTGATATGGGAAGGACAGGGTATACAGCTAAGGAAAGTACTCACTGCAACAATGTTCTCTAAGTACATCACTGTCTGTGAACCAAGACAGACTAGAACCTTGGTTTTCAAAAATATTAGAAACCAACCTTTTTTGGTGTGTCCATGGTCTTTGAAATTACATATGTTTATTTCCATTTACACCTATGTATATATCTATATATATTTATCTCAATTGAACTGCATTTTAATTAAAATCAATGCAGTGTGTTGTCCACCTCTAGTTCATTGTGTCTGTTTCCTCATTCTGCAGTCAAACCCTAAGTAACAGTTTGTTCATTTTTCCTGGTAAGTGTACGATCAAAGGAAGATCAAAGCAGAATCTGAGTCCAGGCTGTGTAATTTTTGGCTGATCAGACACAGATATTTTCCTTTGTGTTGAAAACAAGGTCAAAGGAAGTTAACTAACTGGCTATAACATTTCCGTTGCATTATCAATTGGCAGTTCAAAGGTCTCCTCCCAAATCAGAAATAAATTCTTTGTACTGTAAGGCATGCTAACCACAGGAATCCTTGCAAAATAATCAAAGGCAGCAATAGAGTCATACACAGGCCCTATCTCAGTCTGGCCATCTGCTTGGGAGTTCTTCCTGGCCCATTTGTGTCAGTAGACTTCCAGCTAAGTGGATTGTACTGCAGGACGGGGGACAAAGTGCAACAAAAGCAGAAGCTGCTTGCACTGCTTCTGTGTTTTTGCATGTACTGCTTTCTCTAAAGTGGTAGTTGGATTCTAACAAAAGCTAGGAATGGGGATCAGACCTATTGTCAGTCTCCTGCCGTCGGTGGTATGAGGTGATTCAGACATAAGCGTTATGAACCATGCAGTAGGCAGATCATATGGCCCACATTTGGTATTATTCTAATCTCTGAAAGCGAGATTGCTTTAAGACATGACATTTAACATCCCCCTTGCTAATGTTGTTAGCATTAACTGTTATAGCCCTGGCTATGCTTCTTGTGCAAATAAAAATCTGATTCCTCCTTTAATCTTGCTAAGTTGCTTACAGCCCAACAGCTGGGAGTAATCCTAGCATCATAAAACAATATGCATTTTATAATCAGGAAGAAATGTGTTTTGGTCAGCAAATACATTGAAGTTTAAGTTTCCAAGGAGTTTATATACAACAATACATAAAACAGGATATATCTTAAGATGAGTGTATAACAGCAGCTTATAAAAATGAACATTTGGAAGTAACTTCAAAATTATCTTCACAAGTAGAAACAAAAGTGGTAAAAATATTTCAGGCTCCACAAATATGAAGACTGATTCAACCAATTAAGAAAACAGCTAGAGGATTGTGAGTAAATTTAAAGCCTCCAGAAGTTGCTTCAAATGCAGATAACTGAGATCACATGTGTACATGTATAGGCAGAGGCCCCAAAAATTCTTTATGGAAAATCAACAAGCAGCATGGTCTCGTGAGAGGATTATATTTCCCAGTAAATCCCATCAAACCTTTGAAATCTAATAGAGGCCAGTGACTAGAACAAGGATAAAATGTTTCAGGTAAAATGACTATCACAAAGTGGACCAGCGCATTACCAGGAGAGTTAATGTTGCTCCTGGAACAAGGAAGGCAAAAATAATGTATCCTGGTATATAGTAAATGGACCGCAGCTTAAACTTTTGGGAAATGCTAGTCTGAGTTGAGATGGCAGTTGTTCAACCAGCTCTCTCTGGTGTAACTATAGGCAATGCCCAGGCTCTGCCCTGAGCAGTCGGGTGTCACATTGTGATGCCTGAAACCAAGTTTCTCTCCAGCAAGGTCAGGCTTTGAGATGCCAAAAAAGTGTCCCTCTGCCTCACTCTGCCCAGGGGATATGGTCTGACTTGCATTCCCATCATGAAGAAGATTCTGTTTACAGTGTACTCTGGGGGCATCCAAAATGTGATCATGTATGTTTTCCAAGCAGTCTCCTTCAGACTGCAACTAGGAGTGGGTGCATAGAAGAAGAGTTCCTGTATTATCTGGAGCACTGCTAAGATTTCCTGGGGGAAAAATAAGGCCTCATCTAAATGGCAAAAAAACCATAACCTGGTTGGACAGTGAATACGTTTTTTAATTCCTTTATAGACAATCACCTGTGGAATTTCTGACATTTGCAGACAGAAGAGGCAACTAGGGCACCTGCCCTGTTCTTGTTGCCTCTGCATCACAGTCAAGCTGTCGTGGTTTAACCCCAGCTGGCAACTAAGTCCCACATAGCCACTTGCTCACTCCCCTCTGGTGGAATGAGGGGAAGAATTAGAAGAGTAAAAATGAGAAAACTTGTGGATTAAGATAAAGACAGTTTAATAGGTAAAACAAAATTTGTGCCCACAAGCAAAGCAAAACAAGGAATTCGTCCACTGCTTCCAATCATTAAGCAGGTGTTCAGCCATCTCCAGGAAAGCAGGGCTCCATCACACATAACGGTTACTTGGGAAGACAAATGCCATCACGCCGAATGTCACCCCTTCCTTCTGTTTCCCCCAGCTTTATTTACTGAGCATGATGTCATATGGTGTGGAATATCCCTTGGGTTGGTTTGGGTCAGCTGTCCCAGCTATGTACCATCCTACCTTCTTGTGGACTTCCCACCTACTTGCTGGTGGGGTAGTGTGAGAAGCAGAAATAGCCTTGAATCTGTGTAAGCACTGTTCAGCCATATCTAAAACATTTCTATATTATCAACACTGTTTCCAGGACAAACCCAAAACAGACCCCTATACTAGCTACTGTGAAGAAAATTAACTCTATCCCAGCCAAAACCAGCACATAAGCATTGACTTTGGCACTTCGGAGAGAATGTTCTGTTGTATCTTCCAGTACCCAAAGGAAGAAGTTTTTACTAAGAAAGCTGTATGAGAACACTACATTAAAACCAAAGTAGAACAGAGGATTCATGCTGTTTGCCATGTGTGCTTCAAGAAGCCTGCAGTGGTTAAAATCCGTGAAGACTGAAGGATTAGAAACGCAGCCAGAGCCAACCCAAGAGGGCACTTTGGTACAGGACTTAAATTGCCCAAAGGAAATAGAAGAGACAGAGTATCATAGAATCTTAGAATCATCAAATGGCTTGGGTTGGAAGGAAACTTAAAAGATCATCTTTTTCCAACACCCCTGCCACAGGCAGTGACACCTTCCACTAGACCAGGCTGCTCAAAGCCCCATCCAACCTGGCCTTGAACCCTTCCAGGGATGTGGCATCCACAGCTTCTCTGGGCAACATATTCCAATGTCTCACCACCCTCATAGTGAAGAATTTCTTCGTTCCATCTAATCTAAATCTACCCTCTTTCAGTTTAAAGCCATTATCCCTCGTCCTGTCACTACATGCCCTTGTCAAAAGTCCCTCTCCAGCTTTCTTGCAGGCCCCCTTTAGGTACTGAAAGGCTGCTTTAAGGTGTCCCCAGAGCCTTCTCTTCTCCAG
>JMFS01021415.1:0-16836 GCA_000699545.1 Podiceps cristatus | reverse complement strand
TCTAGGTTATTGATGAAAACATTAAACAGCAAACATGGTGCTTTATTTTTTTCCCAGTATTCCTTATAGTACAAACAGACTGATAAAAGAGGCTGGTTCATAGATGTGTAACAAGTGAGATGAGAAAATGAGTGATAAAATTATCTTTATTAAATAGAAAAGGAAAAAATATAGATCCAGTTTTCAAAATTTTCATGTAAACAAGACCTATCTGTTTGCTTATAGGAGCTTGTAGGATTGTATAACCTAGGCAAAAAAAAAAAAAAATTAAGTCACACCTATATTAATTTTTTTCCCTGTTTTCAAAGGGTGCTATTTATTGGTAGATTTAGCTGGATTTTGCTCTTATTTAGGCAGCAGAACAAGATGGAAAACTTACTTGCATAGCATATCTGTGCTGCACTACAAATATTAGTCTAGGATGGTTGCACAACATCACTTATAATTCCGTTACTGTGGAGTATTAAGTAAGAAGAAAAGAAAAAAAAAGAAAAAAAAAAAAAAAAAAAAGGGAAAAAGGAGAAAAAACTTCTTTTTTTACTAATCTTCCTAGTTGCTATTCCTTACCTTGGACATAACAGAACTTGATCATACACAAAGAATAGTTTCCAGGCATGCAACTATATTTGTTATTTACCTCTGTAAATTAAAGTATGGGTTTCTTTCCTGAAAATGTTTAAAGTAATAAATTTGTCTGCACCAATAATGCAATCACATGTTTTCAGTTGAAGGTAGCCTCTGTCAGAAGACTAATATTGTCGTCTCTTTCTTATTTTTTTAATTCTGCACCTTCTATTTATGTTACTGAGCCAGATCCTTCATGCAACTAATCCAGCAACATAAATTTGAATGCTGATATACAGAGACCCGATGGGATCCTTGCATGAGGGAAATGATATTTGAAAACATTAATTTGTAAATTTAACAAAAATTGTAAAATGGAGAATCCTGGAAATGTTTATAATTCATACTTTGAATATGTCTAGATTCATGTTTCCAGGATGGCGATGAGGAGCAAATGATGTGGTACTGTTCATGAGTTTGTACACTTGAAGGTACTGTCAACTATATCCACAGAGATCATTATCTGGAATATTATCTTAGTTGCTGCTTAAGACTATTCAAGTATCAAATACATGAGCTTCCACGAACTGCCATGCACTTCTTCTTAGCCCATTGCCATGCAAGATGGTACATCTTTTTTTCTATATGAAAAACAGTTCATAATAATTATTATCATTTCACTGTCAGCTGTGAAAATTTCAGGTGTCATAATTTGATACAGATAATAGGACAATGTATACACATAGGAAATGGGAAGGATTTCTTTGGTCTACAAATACATCATTCCAAACTGTGAAAGTACTAGATACAAAAATCTAACCTGGCATATGTTAGATTAAAGGTTTAAATACTTCCTGACTTCTCAAAGAGTTTTGTGGGTTACAATAGTCCCCCTGAACTGATACTGCAGTTTATTGCCACAGTTATTATTTTAAAAAAGAAAAATCTAGGAAAAAACATGGGTAATGGGATGTCATCCAGAGGGACCCGGACAAGCTGGAGAGATGAGCCTGTGTGAACCTCTTGAGATTCAACAAGGCCAAGTGTAAGGTCCTGCACCTGGGATGGGGCAATCCATGACTTCAATGCAGGCTGAGGGATGATGTGATGGAGAGCAGCCCTGGAAGGGCTTGGGGCTGCTCACTGCTGAGAAGTTGGACATCAACCGGCAACATGCACTTGCAGCCCAGATGGCCAACCGTATCTCGCTCAGGTCCTGTATTGGTCATCGGGTAGTGAGAAATTATGCATTGTTAATTTTATATATTCTATTATCTTTATACATTATTCTTATAATGAATATATTTTTATCCTTTCCTTTGCTGTCTTGATAAAGTATTTTTATCTCTCTCTCTCTCTCTGATTGTCATTCTCACCCCACTGGGGAGGGGAGAGGTGAGTGAGCGGCTGTGTGGTCTGGTTACCTGTTGGGGTAAAACCATGACAATCATGCAAAACTGGTAGCTGCAAACACAGGTGGTTGTTATATTGCATATGTCACTATCTATCCATAAGATTTACATGGACTATTGTTCATATATTCATACTATCAACAACATTTTGGTGTGCCCAAAGCTGATTCAAGTTACAACTTCCTTCTCTGTAATGAGTATAATTTGAAATTTTGTACATCCATTGCAATTTTCTGTAGAAAAGGTGTCTTGTCAATGATATTTTATTTGATATATACACTCAAAATAATTGTGAGAATCAGATATAATTAGGCAAAAACTAGCTTAGATTGAGTATTAAGTAGACTAATTAAACTACAGCAGAATGAACAGAAGCTCTGTTTCTTTGGGTACTGCTGGTTAATTTACAGAAGGAAAAGTATTAAGACAGGTACTTGAAGTATGCAATCAATTTTTCCTTTGGAGATGCTGAAAATTTCAAGTACATGGGATAGATTAGAAGTATTTTAAGAATTTCCTTTGTAAATACAAGTTGCATTTTAGTAAATTTTGGTTACTTTTTAGGTAACATTGATGTGTAAAAATTTAGAGTAAAATAAAGGTCTATGTGGACATTTACATGACACCTTTGTTAGAGATTCATGATGTCAAAGATCTACAGCTACAATTTTACAGTGTGAAAAGCACTATGTGAAGTTTTAATTATAACTAGGATATTTTGCTCTTCATAGCTTACACCACAGGTCCTTTCTACATTTATTTGAATTTAAATATTGTATAAGAATGTTCCAAGGATGTTCTTTAATGGAGCAAAGCATGTATAGCATGAGACACGGACTGCACTTGAATAGAAGTCTCCTTTCAGTCAGTCTTTAAAGTGGGCACTGCAAAACTCCAGAAGAACAATTCAAAGCATTTTAACAGATTTCCCATCAACTAATGCTGCTCTGGGGAAAAAAACAAAACAAAACAAAACAAAACAACAACAAAAAACCACACAACAAGAACAAACACCAAAACTTTGCAGAAAATAAAAGATTGCTTATTCCTGTGTTTGTGAGCTTGTTTCATTTTTGCCCTTTCCATGGGAAGAAGAGACAATCAGGAACGTAGGTCTCTGTTGAACTTGTGGGGCAAGAGGTAGGTTGAGAATAGTTCATCATGAACTTTCCAGGACTAACTTCCTTTGATGAAGGTTCAGAGGGGCAACAAAATTACTAGGTTGGACTTTTATCGTGTCATTACATTAAGGAAGTCTTTGATTGTGGCAGAATACTAAAGAAAGGAAAAATGCTGCAATTCCTCAATTCCTGTTAGTAATGAATGGAGATAGTGAGAATACAGCTGTCCTTATGTGTCTGGTGTAGTCACATCAGAGGCTCTATTTCTGGCTATTAATTTATTCTCTATGTTTAAATGAGACCTTACAATCACCCTTCTTAATTAGTCCTATTTTAACAAATGTGCTGTATTCTGTAGAAGCTGATGTCACCGACCTTGCCTTATTGAAGAGGTTTCTGCGTGGCCCACAACTTGACTGCCCTGTGACTTGGAACCTGTGCTTAAATTGGAACCTACTGGCTTATCAGGGCAGAAAAGAGACAAAGAAGGCTGAAAAAAATATATTGCTGTATTTTGTAAAATCTTTCTTCTTCTAACATCTGCTCCTGGCACCATTTTTCTTTAGGCAGAGAATGGACCCAGAAAAAACGTCATGTACTCCAGGAACAAATTGAAGTCTTTAGCACAGGCTCTCACTTACAATCCTAAGCCTTTATGTTCCCCTATTCTTCTAAATACTGAAGTGAAACATTTTCTTAATGCTATGAAAAACAAGTCCTGGCATGACATCTTTTGACAAGGAAATCACAGATAGGAAAGAGATGGTTAATTTCAGAGAAGCTGAATATATTACTGTGTATGGATGTGAACACACCCTCACAGAATGAAGACTGCTGGCTATATTTCATGTGTGATGTGATAACTACTACTAGTATTATTTTGCCTTCTCAGGATCCTATCATAAAAGCTCAGTCTAATGATGAGGTAGGTAGTTCAGGTAATGGCCATCCAGGCGGCAGTGATCTGGCACAAAAAATTTTTCATGGGACAATGGGCAGAAAAGGAACTTGATGTAGCTGTCATATATCAAATACCATCAAGCTAGAGAAAGTGCAGAATACCCTCACAGAGACAAATTCCCTATTTTTTATTAAAAACTTCCAGAATACTTAATTTAATTCCAAATCAGAAAGCAAACATTCAAAAACAAATCAGGATTACCATTCTTCAGTCTATTCACTTCTGAGTTCTTTCAGTCGTGAAGAAAATCATGGGGCTAGAGCATCTTTTAAAGAAGTCTTTCCCCCTTGACTTCACAGGACGATCTCTTTCAAAATAATCAGTGAGTGATGACAGTGAATAGATTCAGAGCAGTAGTCAGAATGCTAATGAATCTTCTGATTATGTGGAACATGGGCTAAATGGTTCTGCATCCTGGTCTTCCATTTATGAATTATATTGCTGGCTGTTTGACTTCTTTTCCTGTTGGCATGCTTAATAATTCACAAAAAAAGTGTCTGCATTAGTGTTTTTTTTTTTTTTTTGCATGCATGCTAAGCAAGTCATTTTACTAGATATTTCTCAATGATTTGTGCATCTGCTTTTGTACAGAAGTGAAAATATTCAAGGCAACACCAAATAATTTGCTTTGGATACATTGCTAAAATATTTGTCTATCAAACAGTGTAACAGTAAGATGAAAAAAGACCTGAGAATCAGAAAACTACTATGACCTTTTATAAAATTAATATATTTAACATACAGTGAATTTAGGGGGCTTCTAAAACCTAACATCTTTTACAAAATGATCAGAATATTTAACAAAAAACTTCCTATTTGTATGACTAGAAATTGTGTGCATAAATCTTTGAAAATAAACTGTTTAAACTTTGACATATCATATATCTTTGCAGAACTTGTGACAGGAATAAAAGATGACCTTTCTACTGAAAGTGTATGGTAAATGACTGTGAAAATAGAAAAATAATTTTATAAAGAAAATTGGCCTTTTCAGACCTGTTTTAGATAATTTTAAAAATCCCAGCTTAGTTTAAGAATACACTTTTCCATTATGTACTGTTAAAAATCTGTTTGACGTTTTGTTGCAGACTGACTGTAAGATATTTTTAAACCTTAAAAAAACCATTGATTTTTCATCAGTTTCTCATATAAAGTTAATCTTCATCATGTGTTAAATCCTCCCTGTATTAATAAAAACTAAACAATATCAGAAAGGAAACACAGCCCTGATTCTCTAGTTCAATTACTGAAATGTTTGATTTTGAATGCCTCAGTGCTTTTTCTTTGTACTTAACCAAACGTAAGATTACTGCTTCATATACTGCAGAACTTAAATTCTACTTTTTTTTTTTTCTTTTTTCCCCTGAGGGAGAAAGATGATACTTTTAAACTAGGATTACTACCACCATTCCTAGACATTTATTTTCACCTTATCATACTATTAGAGAAAATATTTGAGTTGTAAATCATTTGTTAGTTTTCTGACTGAAGGATCAATTTTACAGATGCCTACTAAATATTTTGTCCTTATGTTTGTGTAGGCTACAACAATAAACTTGTTCACTTAAAAGTCTGCAAATACTTGTGGTTATTTTCAGAACTAAAGACAGAGCTGTAGCTGCAGCGTTTAGCACAGGAAGATATTTCTCTCAGCTACTTTTCTAGCTATAATATTTTAAAAATAATTCAAGATGAAAACATTTGGAAAAGATGTTATGTTTTTATGGGACCACAAAACCAATGTGGTGTGGTCCCTCTTTTGGCTTTTCTGAGATGCAGTTGACAAATAAACAAAAGACATCTTTTGGTTTGTGTAGCCCATTCTATAACTGTCAAGCTGTTGATCAGAGATGTTTTTGTATAATAAGGCTTTCTGTGCACCAGGAAATAGAAATGTGCATTGTTGTCAAATAAAATAGCAGTGTCAATTTTAGGACTATTCAAAAAGGCAAAGAAAGATCAATGCTTGCCAAATAGGAAAGTGTAAAACTGGCAGTCTTGGATGAGGTGGGAGATATTTTTCTTCAAGGTTTTGAGAGAACAGCATAAGCAAC
Source organism: Podiceps cristatus (assembly GCA_000699545.1). Taxonomy (NCBI): domain Eukaryota; kingdom Metazoa; phylum Chordata; class Aves; order Podicipediformes; family Podicipedidae; genus Podiceps; species Podiceps cristatus. Next base: position 10,724 of record JMFS01021415.1, on the reverse strand, counting down.
AGTGAATAAACAACAATTAAAAACTTCAGAAAATGCTTGACAGCCTCCTTTTGAGGCAAGAGGCCTTTAAAAGCCCCATGATATAGAACTAGTTCTGTCTAATAACTGAGATTACAGTAATAGTTTATTTCTCATGAGTAATTTGTATTATTTTGGTCTAACTGGAACACACACAGAAAAAAAAAAAAAATCAGAAATTAAGATGGACATCCTGTGTTTAATATTAATATTTTCCAAAGAAAAGGAACATTACATTCTCATAATCTGTTGAAGAATAAACCCACAAACTCAGATTCTATTAAAGGCAGGAAAGTATGATTAGCTATGCATTTTCTGCATCTAGCGGCTAAAATGAGAATTCAGAATTATTGTAATGTTGTATTAGAGACAATAATCTGACTCATATCAGAAAAATCCATTGCTAGAGTAAAGAGCATTAGCTAAAAAACCGCCAGACAGTCTGCTTTCCAGTCCCTTCAGGAATAAGCTAGTAAAGAGTTTTTATAGGCATGGGACAGAAGAGCTTTTCTGTGTTTTAACCTATTTAAAACTCCCTAAAACAAAGCATCATCTTCTCTTGCTCACATTTCCTCTGTTGCATGAGAGATTAAAAGGGATATATTGTGACTGGTGACATTCCAGTGTGTTTTTCAAAGCCTAGGAAGGGAGGCAAAGGATACAGTACTATTCAAACAGAAAGAATATAGTGGTTGTGGTGGCGGTGGGGTTTTCCCCCATAAAAATACATTATAAAGTCCCTAGTATTTAACCTGAGACCTGAGTTTGATGTGGGAGTATTTTTTTCTTACATGATTGTGAATTTCTGTGGGTAGTATTCTCAGGTCTGAAAAATTATTTTCTTTCTTTTTATTAATGTATGCAAGGAAAATAGATTTCTTTCTTCCTCCTTCTCTCCTCTGTGAAGTTGAGCAACATAACATTTCCTTTCTTGCATGTAAATGCAACATTAGTATTAATCCCCTGGTGTTTTGATGCCTGGAGGCATATTTTCAGCTTTCACTACTTCATCTAGTGTTGTATTGTAAGTAATTGACTGTGGCAAGAAGTCAATGCTCATGTTGCAGAAAGAGACAATGGCATGACTGTTGCAAGTGCTTTGCCTTTCAGATTAATTTTTAATATTTGATTAAAATAACATTGTAATGATAAAAAATATGGAAAAGTAGCTTTTTTATTGTAATAGCTACAGTCAGAAAATTACATATAAAATGCCAAAACATTTTCCATCAACTTATTACATGAGCAAGAGATCAATACACGGTATTGTGCACTGTCCCAGTTTAAGCAACAGCCCCGCCTTAAGGCTATGCAAGGGGAAGGTAAGCCTGAAATCAGCCTCAAGCTGACTGACTTAAGTAACCCAAACAATGAAAAAGATTGGACCCTTGTCTCTGCTGGGGGCAGAAGGAAGAACCTTCCCCCTTCCCCTAAAGTATCTGTAGATATAACACTGGGCTTGGAGAATGAAAAACATGTAAATAACAGACAAGATCCAGGAAAAATGGACAATGCAAATTTAATGCAGCCACCCACCTGCACTAGAACCAATGCCACCAGAAAAGTATGTAAAGTATTAGTAATTAGAGATTCCTTACTGAGAAGCACTGAAACACCTATTTACCATGCAGATAATTTCTATAGAGAAACTTACTGCTTACCAGGAAGTTACATTTGTGATGTCACTGACAGGCTGTCAAGTCTGGCGAACCCTATAGATGGTCATCTGCTCCTACTATTCCCTCTTAGGGTATAATGATGCTTTGAAGAGATAACACGGGTGGTGTTCTCTTCTGTCTCCTCAGTCAGAGGAAAGGGTTCAAGAAGGAATAGACAATAAGAGCACATGAATGCCTGGCAACATGGCTGGTGTCATACATAAAGATTTGTCTTCTATGATCATGGATTTACCTTTGAGATTCTGGGTATGTTGGGAGCTGATGGGATTCATCTGACCAAGTGAAACTAGAGGGTCTTCACCAATAAGCTTGCTAGACTTATAAGGAGAGCTTTAAACTAGATTTAGTGAGGGAATGGAATTGTCTTTGGTAACAAAGAGTCAGGGACTGCTGTTATATTAGGAACCAACATGGAAATGCCTGTGAAATGCCTAAAAGGAATTAGGGCTTGTTCCTCTAAAAAGATGATGTGATTGATAGGCCAGCTGAAGTAACTCTATCCCAATGCTTGCAGCATGGGTAACAAGCAGGAGGAGTTGAAACCCACCCTGGTGCTTGAAAGCTATGATCAAAACACCGTCACTGATACCTGATGGGATGAATCACATGATTGGAACACTGCAATTGCTGGCTATAAATTGTTCAGAAGGGACAACCAAGGAAGGAAGGGTGAGGGGTGTTGTCCTCTATGTAAAAGAATGGATTGACTGCAGAGAGTTGTTTTTGAAAAAAAGTGATGAATGGGTTGAGAGCTTATGGGTAAAAATTAGGAGCCAAGCCAACAAAGGAAACCTTATGGCTGGTGTTTACTACAGGCTGCCTGATCAAGAGGAGCCGATTGAAGTGTTGAAGTATTGAAGTGAAGCCTAATTGAACTACAGGGAGCATTGCGCTCATGGGCTCCAGTCCTGTTGGGGGACTTCAGTCATCCTGACATCTGCTGGAACAGTGGCACAGCAACCTGTAAGAAGTCCAGGAGATTCTTGGAGTGTATGGAGGATAATTTCCTAATACAAATGATAGACAGACCAACCAGAGGAGACATTCAACATGAGTGGAATAATTAGAGGCATCAAGATTGGCATCTTAGCCTGCAGTGATCATGCCCTGGTGGAATTCATGGACTTGAGTGATATGGGCTAGGTGAACCATGAAGTCAAGACCATGAATTTTAGGAGTGTGAACTTTCAGCTGTTTAGGAAATTAGAAGATGGGACCCCCTGGGAAAATTCCCTCAACGATAAAGGAGCAGAACAGAGTTGGAAGTTCTTTAAATAAATTTTTCTTACAGAACAAGACTTCTCAATTCCCATATGTAAGAAATCAGGCAAGGAAATCAGGAGACGAGCATGGATAAGTAGAATCCTCCTGGTCAAACTGAAACATAAGGAAACGCACAGGCAGTGGAACAAGGGACATGTATCCTGGGAAGAATATAGGGATGCTCCCCAGATGTATAGGGATTGGATCAGGAAAGCTAAGGCATTGTTGGGGCTGAATTTGGCAGCAAATGTGAAGAATAATAACAAGGGTTTCAAAAGGTTTTTTGATCAGAAAAGGAAGATTAAAGAAAATTTGCCCCCTCTGATAAGTAAGGCAGAACCAGTGAGAATAAACATGGAGTCGGCTGAGGTACATATCAGGGGGTTTTGCCTCAGTTTTCACTGGTTTCACATTCTTCCTACATATCTCAAGCCCCTGAACCTCAAGGCAGGGACTGAGGAAATTAAGCCCTTCCTATTGGAAGAGAAGATCAGGTCTGAGACCACCTGAGGAACCTGAATATATGCAAGTCCATGGGACCCAAGAAGATGCATCCCAGGATCCCGAGGCAATTGGAATATGTAGTTGCTAATCCACTGCCCATCTCATTTTAAAAGTCAAGGCTGTTGGACAAAGTGCCTAGTGACTGGAGAAAAGAGAACATTGCATTCATTTTTAAAAGCAATAAAAAGGAAGACCCTAGGAATTACCAACCAGCCTGCCTCATCTTCATGTGTGGTAAGATCACGGAGCAAGACTCCTGGAAAACATGTTGAAACATATGGAAAACAGGAAGGTGATTAGCGACAGTCAAGATGGCTTCACTAAGGGCAAATTGTGTCTGACTAATCTAGTGGTCTTCTATGATGGATCAACTGCATCAATGAACAAGGGAAGAACAACTGATGTCATCAGTTGTTGTCATCAGAACAACATGATGTATCTTGGGCTGCATCAAGAGAAGCGTGGCCAGCAGGTCGAGGGAGGGGATTTTGCCCCTGTACTCTGCTCTGGTGAGACCTCACCTGGAATACTGCGTCCAGCTCTGGAGCCCTCAGCACAAGAAGGACATGGAGCTGTTGGAGCGGGGCCAGAGGAGGCTACAGAATGATCCGAGGGCTGGAGCAGCTCTGCTGTGAGGACAGGCTGAGAAAGTTGGGCTTGTTCAGCCTGGAGCAGAGAAGGCTGCGGGGAGACCTGATTGCGGCCTGTCAGTACTTAAAGGGGGCCTATAGGAAAGAGGGGGAGAATCTCTTCAGTAGGGACAATGGTGACAGGATGAGGGGTAATGGTTGTAAGCTGAAACAGGGTAGGTTTAGATTAGATGTAAGGAAGAAATTCTTTATGATGAGGGTGGTAAAGCACTGGAACGGGTTGCCCAGAGAGGTGGTGGAGGCCCCATCCCTGGAAACATTCAAGCCCAGGTTGGACGGGGCTCTGAGCAACCTGCTCTGGGTAATGGTGTCCCTGCTCACTGCAGGGGGGTTGGACTAGATGACCGCTAGCGGTCCCTTCCAACCCCAAACATTCTATGATTCTATGATCTACTTGGACTTCTGTAAGGCCTTTGATTCAGACCCACATCACATTCTTGCTGTTAATTTGGAAAGACATGGTTTTGATGGATGGGTTGTTAGATGGACGAGGAACTGGCTGGATGGCTATGTGCAAAGAGTCGCAGTCAACAACTGCAAGGATATGAGTTAAGGATTATGAGGAAAGGTTGTAGAATCAGGGCTAAAGAGTGAACATTAACTATTGATGAGGCTGTGTTCAGACTCCCAGACCAACACAGCTTTCTCTGGGTCTGCCAATGCTGAGGGATGAGCAGAAAAAAAAATAATCCCTCAAAATACTGGTAATTGTTTGAGACTGAATCAAGCCCAGAAGCATGCATGCACTTTGGATGTTGGAGTTATGTCAATATCATAAAGAATACTTAATTTAGATAAGGCACACAGAAACTTTATTAGCAAACATCTCCAGTTCTACAAAACAAGTGGAAAATGGAGATTTTCAGAAGCTGGAGCAGATCAGTAAAACAGAGAAAATAGAAAAATCAGTTATGATTCCTTCACGTCCTCCTACCCCATATTAGGTTTCTATTTCAAGCCTCAGAGTTGCCAAAAAATTTTCAAAGAAATTGTTGCATTCTTAAAATATTTTAAATACATTGAGAAATTAAACTTGTACTCTTTGACTTTCTTTAAAAAGAGGTATAGTCCTTTTCATTTATTTGTTTTTAATTTGACAGGAGGCACAAGATAATAATGAAATAATGGAATAATCAAGATAGTTCCTATATTGGAGTTAACAGAACAATATGACTAAGATCTTAAAATAGGAGGTATTGTCAGTTATGCATAACTAATTCAAATTTGTTTAGTCTATTATGTCCTCTTGGAATCAGTATAGAATAGGTAATAGACTCAAGCCATCAGTCTTGACACTTTGCAATTTCACATGCACCTTATGTACTCTAAAGAAAAAGCAGTCTATTAAAACGAATCTGAAGATCAACAGAGATTTAACTTTTCACACAATAATGTTCTTCAGGTTGTGCAAATATTTCTGAGCCAAGCAAATATACCAGTGGGCAAAGGTACTTCATTTTAAGTTTCTCAATGAATGGCATATGCTTAGCAAAAATCCACAAAAACCAGCAGATCATATTCATAGGAATGTCACGTTTGTAACTGTGCATGAAGAGAACAAGCTAGTCAAAACCTTAATACTTCATTTCAAACACTTTTCCTCCTCCATAGATAAAAATTTTAGGAAGTATATTTCTGACAATTAAACCTACCATGCTTCCCACAATATTTTTCACTATATGCTCTGTTTTTTCTCTCAGTATTCATGATTCCCCAGTATTTTCTACAAAGAATGGGAATGTCTTTAGACAGCTCATTTTCTCAGGACATAATTTTATTTTGTTGAGTTTTTTTGTCCACTTTGCTAATCTGTCGCTGATGTCTGTTTTGTGTCCTGACTCACATTCACGACTCATTCCAAACTCATACTCTCTGTGAATTTTACCAGTGTCCGTTTATTTCTGCAGAAAAATAATTTAAGATTTTAAACAGACCTGATCTTGAAACCAAATCTTCCTTTTCTGTTTTTTCCAATAATTGACAAGTATTACTATGTCAGTCTATGGTCACTGTAAAATTATATTCATTGGTCTTAAATTATGTTCATTGGTCTTTGGCTGGCCTGTGGAATGAATGGAATGCTTTATGAATTCAGGTAAGCTTATACAGGGAATTCTGGCAAAAAAAAAAACCAAAAAAACCCCCCAAAAAACAAAACCCAAACATTCCCCACAAAACAACTACGTAAAAAGTTTATCTTCAAGACAGGGAAAAAAAAAAAAAAAAAAAAAAAGCTGAGAAACTGGGACTGCTTTGAAGAAGTAAGATAACTTGGCTTTATAAAAGAGGGGTGAAATTATTATTTTTACTAAATCAAATGGCTAGTAGATGAGGGTAACTAACTGCAGAAAACCAAAAAGAAACCAAAGAAGAGAATATGGACAAAATTACTGGAGAAGCAATTTTCAGAGACAACAGATACACCTATTATTGTAAACAAAAAACAGACATTAGGTATGTCTAATGGATTAAGGGAAAATGTATGTACATGGTGTATGCTGAAACCAATGTTTATTGAAATAAACCTCAGATTGCAGATCTTTCACTATTAAGCAATTTATTGGAACAATAAAAATACTTTCCTTACCATACTTTCACTTTTCTATTTTTTCATTCAAATTTGATGGCTCTTTTAATACAAGATCACTTGTGTCTGCCTTCCCTGCTCCCTCCCAATTATACTACCGGAAGATACTTAAAAGTAGATGTTGGTCTGATGGCTACCCTTATCTTCTAGTAGTTTTTCACAGTACAAATTATTTCTGTAGAAAAGAACATGATGTATCATTTAGGGAGCAAGCATATTACTCTTCCTCTAGTTTAATGAAACACTTTTGATGGAAGTTAAATTCAATATATATTACTCTTTTCCTAAATTATAAATATTCCATTCATACAGGCTAGCAAGGTGTCTACGATGACAAAGTAACCTGGAACGTCTGTTTTCTCTCCAAAAGACAAGAGTGGCTCTCCTAGGCACAGAATAAAAATGGTGAGCCTTTTTCCTTTTCTGTACTCATTCTTACCTCTGATATGTCCTGTCAAAAACACTGGAAGATATTATTTCCATGTTTTTTCTACCAGAGAGTAGCAGAAGGAAAAATGCAATTAAAACCAAAACCCCAGACATTAAATTTGAGAAACTAGATGTCATGGCGTTTCAGTGTTCCAGTCTTTCTCCACTAGCGATTTCTGTTGACATTTGCACTAGGGCACACATACAGTGAGGCTGGCTCTTAATTTAATCTCCAGTGAACATTTGTCCATATCACAAATCAGAATATATTCCTGCATGAGAGATAATCTGTGCTCATGAGAGTCTTAGGACTGGAAAAGCAAGGGTTCACAGGTCAGAAATGAAATACACTGTTAGAGCTGTGCAAGAGAGCTTCTCTAGCACACAGCTGCCATTTCAGTTCTGTGATTATTTTATTATTGAGTGTAGATTGTAGTATTGCCAGCCCCTCAGGCTTCTCTGTCCAGGAAATGGTTATATGTTTATGTACGTTTATTCGTATTACCTATGTTCTAATATTATGTCTCCATTAACGGCTTTCAAAATGAATGTTTCTCAGTCTGAAGAGATTCTTTAGAGCCTGGAACAAGCAGTACTTCTTCCCTGATATAGGTATAAAGTTTTCAAAAAGAATTTTCACAACTGGTTCTTTAGTAGCATTGTCATCAGTGAAGTGACATGCATAAGATTCAGTCAGTTTTGACCTTTGAATCAGACTTTTAGTTCAAGAAAAGACAAACATGGATATTAAATTGTGGGCAGATGACGAAATAAAAATAGACCCAGATTTTTTTTTTTTTTTTTTTTTTAAGTAGGTATTAGTAGTGAATATCATGTATCATAATTTGAGTGGTAATCTTAGGATTGTTATTTATTATATTTTATTGTATTTTTATTTTTCAGGCATACTACAAATAATAAGATTGCACTTCATGATATTTTTAGTGCATCTTTGCACTTAATCTTTATATCTTTTGCACTCAATAGTGGTAAGTCATACTCAGGATCCAGTGGAAAACTGTTATGTGATATTATCTGGATCAAAAATTTTTCAACGTGATAAAAATATTTCTCAGTCTGTATTGCATATGTTGTCCAGATGGAAAAACCCATAAATCACAGTGATTTTTATATTGCATTAATGACTATAAATGCTTTTTAACAGGCTCTCACTAGCTACGTAATTCAGAAAAGAATTTTCTACTTCTTGGCCATAGCTATTCTATGTCTGAAGACTGCCAACATTGTTCTGTAGGCAACAATAATGTGGTCAGTTCTAACATGGGGACTCTGATATCACATCATTCAATATAAATTTCTGACAAATTAATTTAGAAGCTAAATCTTCTTCTCATTATAGACTCATAATGTGTCAACATGAGAAACTGTTAAACAAAGTGATATGATGGAAAAGGGAATGTTTCACTAAGACAGATTTTTATTTCTGTTGTTTCTGTTATGTGACAAAACCACAAGTTGATATGCAATCTACAATGATTTACAAAGCATCTCATAATACCTTATAATTGTAGAAATGGTGCTGGGGTGTCTCAGAATGATTTACTGCAATTTGTCACATTTTGAAACTATTCCAAAATAGGCTGGTGACATATACTAAAGAGCTTTCAATGAAATCCGAAATGGTTCATTTGTTATGTCAACTGGAAGGCATTAAGTGATATCTGAAAATCATTTTAAGATTTATTGAAGTGATTTAAAATATCCCTTAATGGTAATTTGGCACACTGCATAGGCAGCATTGTCATTAAGCAAGATAAGAAAATCGTTTAATCACATCTTAAAATTATTCATATCATTCTGTGGCTGTAATAGCACTGCTAGTGAAATCTATCACTTTAAAAGTACAATTGCAGTAGAGCAAAGAACTTCTGTCAACATCAAAATTGGTGAGCAATAAACTGAAAGGGACTGATATTACACACATACACATTAATAATGCTGAAAATCTACAGCTCAAAGTAAATTATATTTCAGAAATTATAACTAATAATCAATTTCTAAAAACACTCATAAAAAAAAGTGCAACTGTTTTTAAAGCCAAATATCTTGCATTTAAACAGTGGTGATGCCACTGAGCCATTACTATTTTACACAAAAATTTTGTGTTGCACCAAAAAATTTGTATCTCTCATCGATGTCATATCTTAATAGCTAAAACAATACACTCATTACAAAAAACGGTGCTGCTTCTCTTCTGCAATGGGATGTATAGCTTGTAGTCAATTTACAGACACATTTCCAGTTGATAAGGACATTTTTAATCCTCTAACCATTTTTATGATCACATTCAGGTTATAGATTGTCCTTATATCAGAAGTTCAGGAAGAACATACGCTTAAGTATACATGCTCACATATACCTCTACCCATACCAGTATTTATACAGCACATCCAACACTATGGGAAAGCCCTGTGGTTCTGGGCTGTTTCCAAGGGTAGTGTTACCTAATGGAATCGACTACACTGACCAATATGTTTCTAAAAGCATAAAAAAGAATGTTTCCAACATGTATTTATTATAAAATTAATACAATTCAGTATCTTTTTAAACAAAATATATTTATGCTAGTGAACTTTTGGATTTTCCTGTATTAAAAATACATTTTTTCCCCCACAAGAATTGCTGCAAATTTTAGTGGGCATAGATTAATTTTAGTCATTTTTCAGTTGGCAAAAATTCACCATTTTGATAGCTAGAGTACATGTGCAAGCACAATGTAGTACTGAGCTATCTTTTCAATAGTGACAACGAAAGACAACCAGGCAGTTTTCATGGGAGAAAAATGTTACATTGGCACATGCATAGTATTTTCACATCTCCTCTAAATAACAGCATCCTGCTAACAAGTTAGAGGGCTCTTGTGAAAGGTTCTCACATTTGTTAATTTCTGTATTGCCTGGAAAGTGATGACAGATGCACTTAAATACAATGGTATATTTTATTGCTTTCACTAAAATGTGATATTAGAAACCTCTTTTCAATGAAAGAGCCTGTTTTAAAATCAACATGATATTATAAATAAAATAAGATTCTTATTAAAACAATGTTATTTCTTTAAAGGTATGAAATAAAGTGGCTCCTTTTAAACTGAGAGCTATTAAGTTTTCAGTATTGTATCTATGAGAATGTTTTGGAGCCATTCAAGATTTTGTCTTCACAGGAATAAATGCCCTTCAATAGATTTGAGCAAAGGCTGTTATTGTCGTGCTTTACATTTTGTCAAGCCTTATGTGAATCAAAAAGTATCTGAATTCATCTAATCAGAACCACAGCTTAGTTGACTAGTTTTCGATGATAGTAAGAAGCTGTTTTTTATCACAAAATTCCTCCTTTCTATATTAAAAATAGAACTATTTTTGGAAAAAAAATATTTTCATTTAATGTCAAAGATTCCCTTTATAAACCTTTGTCCTTTGAACTTGTTATAGATAACTGAGAATTCCTTTCCTACTGTATAGGATTTAGAATATTTTATTATTCTCACAGTACATCAGGTCTTAATTTTATTTCTTCACTGTACAGAGTCCATACTGTAAATAGGTATGCAATACTGTAAAAATAAATAATATAATA
>JMFS01021414.1:0-44470 GCA_000699545.1 Podiceps cristatus | reverse complement strand
GGCTTTAGGCAGTGCAGAAGTAGCTCAGCATCCACCCAACTTAAGTTAGGCACCTGGTGCTACCCCTTGGGACCCCTCCCGCCCCCCCTTATCAGGCTCGAAATGAGGCCAAGATCCCAACTGGTGTCCTTGGTAGTTCTTTCCCTTTGCCACGTGAGTGCAGGGCTAGATGAATGTGTGGGAAATTGTGCACAGCGTGCTTGTTCCTCAGCTAAGCAGCTTTTGTATCTGTCGCCTGAAGATCGGGGTGCTGGTTGTGTTGCTTTCTTACTGAAAGTTTGAGCACCACATTGTTGTTCAGCTTGGACAAAGTTGCATCCCTGGAGGGGGATAAGTTAAGTTTTCTGCTGTTTTTGAAATTTGATGGAGAAGGTTGACTCTGTAGCAAGAGCATAAGTTCTAAATGCTAGCTATAATGTGTGGTTAAAAAAAAACAAAAAAACAAAAAAAACAAAACAACACAACAAGAAAAGCCCCTATTGAATAATTGTGATGTTTAGAGAAAAATATTTTTCTAGTTCTGGTTATGCATCAATGTCACAAGGTAGCTGTAACTAGTGATCCAGAATCATTAAAGAAAAACAGGATCTTCATTAGAATTTTACGATACCAACACACCATAGCCATACCCCATACAGAATCTGTGTGTTTATAGGCATTGTGATTTTTGGATGTTTACGAAGAGCGTGTTATGAAATGTTAGTTAAATCTCATGATACCATATTTGATGTGGCTATGGTGGAAAAACACATTTGGAACTGTGGGATCAAGTCCTGGTGTTCTTCAGTGGAATTGACAACCAGGAAAACGCTTGGAAGCTGCGCTCCTGTGTATAGGTTAGGTTTAGTTCCAGTAGCTCTTGTGAGGGAGGAAATATTATGACCCTGTTGTAGAAAACTTAAATGAATATATCCTATCTCTCTCACAAATTAATTGAGGTTTTGGGAAAGGAAGGTTCTGCGTATGAGAAGACAGGCAAAACCAATGCCCAGTCTCCAAGAATGTTTTGGCAGAAATATAGTGTAGTAGGTAGCTGAAATCCTTCTAAAATTTGCTTATTTATCAGCTTACTCAATGGAAGTTTTAGCAAATGAAGTAATGATAGGGTTGGAGTCTTGCTCAAGTCTAGTCCAGTTGACAAAAATGTTCTCTTCTGTTAAGGAGAAATCCTTTTGTTGAGGACTTCAGTGCTGTCTGTTGAGAAATACTTAGTTGTGCCTGTCTGTGTTGCTCTGTGTACTTTTAGTGATCATGCTTGGTCAAGTGTTGATACCCATGGCACTCAGTCCAGTGGCTTTGAGATTATAAAATGGCGTAGTAACTTTTTAAACCTTGCAGCCTTTTTCTTCATCTATTTCTGGCATCACAGTGGGGCTAGACTAACGCAAGGAGCATAAGGGAAAAATAAACTTGATTGTAGTCCAGTAATTAAATTCCAGATTAATGTTCTTTCCTGCATTTGTTCAGAGCTTTTCCATTAGGCAGGATGACTTTCTTCAAAGAAACAATCAGATACGAGCAATATCTCCTTATTGTCTTGGAAAGTGAAGAATGAATATCGGGAGTAGGAGGGCCCTCTCTCGTGGTAAGGACTCTGTATGAATCTTTGTGAAGGAACAAGTGATAAACTTGGGGGAGGGGGTGGGAGGAAGAGCTGATTGCTGTAGTAGGCAGATTTACTTGGTTTGCTTTCCTATTTGGAACATGAGAGAGATGTTCTATAATGAAGTACAGATGTAGAAGAGGTATATATTGCAGAGGGACAGTTAGAGGAAGAAAGCTTATGAGAGAAGGAAGCCACAAATAAGACACGAAGTGATAAAACAGAGAAGCGTCTGCAACAGTATGGGTATTATTAACAACCCTTCCTACTGAAGACTGAAAATAGTGAAAGGAATGGGAGAACAATGGGTAATGCAGCATTCTTGCTAGCTGATCTAGTCTAATTAGAATTAATGAAGTGGATATAATTTGAAAGTGTAGTTACAGCATAGGTACTTAGCCTGTAATCGCAGAGTTTTGAGTTCTTAAAGACAGACGGATATGAATAGTGTGCACTGTGTCAGTCTTTTACTGTGGATGGTGGTTAGCAATGTGCTTTTGGTAGGATTAATTGACAAATTGATGATGTTTAGCACTAGTGCAGAGAACACTCATGCTCTAAAAGGATGTAATTTGGGGGGTGAGAAGAATTTTTTATTTCAAATGGATGTAGCCGTGCTGGAAGAAAAGTAAAATTGTGTTTTCCTCAGAAAAGCACTGCAAATAAATTCTCTAAATGAATTAAGTAGTTGATTCTGTTCAATTTAGCTAGTAGCATGACTAGGCTTTTGCACGGTTCTTTTTCCACAAATGCGATTTATTGTTCAATTGCTTTAGCAAGGCAGTAGTGGTGGGGGGTGTTAGAATGACTTCCTTGTCATAACTTAACTTGACTGTTCTTTAATATCTTACCACCCTGAAAAGATTAATATTAAGTACGATAAAAATGCATAAAGAAAACATGGGGTTTTAGTATGAAAAATTGCCCCGTCTGAACATTGTAATATGTTGAAATTATTTTAAGAGCAACAACTGTGGCTGCATAGAAGTTGCCGGTTGTTCTAGTTATGTTATGCTATTACCCATTACGTTCTGCGTCCACAGGGGTTTCTGGCCAATTCAGCTGTAGCTGTTATAGAATGTTAGCTGATATGTGAAACAGCAGACATGGGACATACCATTATTACTTAATTTCATTGTATGAAGCTTATTTCAAACCTGCTCAGCTACTCTAGTGACAGAAAGCATCTCCAGGAAGAGTTTTCTGAAGTGTTAGACCAATTTCTCCATTTCACAGAAATTATCTGCTGTTTAGTAATATCTGGAAATTTTTCTAGTCTCTCTTTTTTGTGAAAACTGGAAGGATTTAGTAGGTAAATGAGGCTATTGCATTGGTCAGAAGGGAAGTAAATAATTTTATCAGTGACTGTGCAACCTCGTATCCTGTCCTAGACACTTGTTGGAGAAATCACACTTTTAGGATTGAAGTATAAGGAAGGAAATTTCCCAATATGCCACTGAAGTTTCCAGCACTATGTGGCTCAGGAATTTCTTGACCTTAGTTTGTATTAGTGTTGTTAAGGTTTCATTGGATTTTTCTTTAATTAGTTGGTCTAATAGCTCTTTTAGTCCCCTTCTAATTTTGCCTTTTACAGTATCAGGTGGCAGTACTCTATGTATTGTGGAGAGGTTTACTTTCCTTTTCATTTCAAAATTGTTTTCTGGTAAATGCAGTTGTTGCTGTTTGCCTCAGTGAGTGTTTCTCAGAAGTCATTTCCTGTTCACCTTATCTAGATATTACTCATGATTAGTATATGTTATCTTTCTACTCCTCCTAATCATTTTCTTTTCCAAACTGAAATAATCTATTATCTCTTGCCTGTATTGAAGATTTCATAACTCTGATCATATACTTGTTACTTTTTATTTCTGTTTAATTAGCGCAACACAAGCATGAGCTATTCCTAAGTATAAAGTGCAATAGCTATGTCTAATTAGGATGCTGACATTCGTCTGATTTTTTTTTCTCAACTCCGTATCTTCAGTAGAGAATAAAGGTTGCCTAAATGCACTGTCTTAAATCTGTCCTTTCTTGAGTGTAATCCTTTCTTGTTCTATTAGTGTTTGTCCTGTCCTCCCCCACTCCCCGCCAGCAGCTGTTGCAATGTTTCAGCAGTTTAAAAAACAAAAAACAAACAACCCCCCCAAAAAAACCCCCCCAAACATACCCAACCCCAAGACACAAACCACTAATGAAAACTTGCCTGTTACTGTTCTGCTTTGCTGCAAAGTAAATCAGCAGCCAAGTAGCTAATTTTGTGAATTCCCTCCAGATTCTCAGCTTACCACTTCATAGTAGCACTCCCTTTAAGCTTTGCTTTTTAGATCTTTCATGGCATTCAGCTTGGGCTTTGTAACAGCAGTTGCAGAGCAGGGGGTCTGGAACAGTTCCACTGCTGTTTCCCTTTCATTCAGTCCGTAGCCATAGTCATTCCAGGAGGCAAGTCTGAAGGTAATGGTAAGTTTAGGACAAAAGTTTTTAGGGCCACCTAGATGGTTAGAGGACTGGAGCATAGGATGTGTGAAGGAGCTCAATTTCTTCAAGTTTAAGAAGGCTAAGGAGGAATTTTAGTTGCTGTCTTCATCTACCAAGTGGGAAGACAACCAGTTTCTTCTCAGAGTTAGAGTGTAAGGACAAGGGCCAATGAGTACAAGTTGCAACAAGGGGTACTCCAGTGAGGTAACATGGAAATTCCTTACTGTGAGGATGGTCAAACATTGGAACAGCCCAGAGAGGTTATGGTATCTCCGTCCTTGTAGATACTTGGAACTGGAGTGGACAGTATTTTGAGCAACTTGATCAACCTTCACACACAGCCCTCCTGTGAGTGGGGAGTTGGATCAGATGACCTCCAAAGGTTCCTTACAACTTAAATTATTCTGTGGTTGTAGAACTAGTGTAATCGCTTGTATAAGCCGAGCTGATTTTTGTGTGTTATGGTTGATATATGATGTGGTAAGAAATACCACAAGAATACAAAAGCTTTATGTTTTTGTTTGCATAAAGCTGAAACTCCAGTAGAAAGCACTGGAATACTCAGCCTTTGGCATAGTCAGCACTGGAATACTCAGCATGGATCACGGCAACATTAAAACCATTTTATTCGTCATGTGTTTTACATCTTTAAGCTTATTGGATGTGACTCGACTTGCTCTGAGTGAAGTGCTGTCAATAAAGTTGAGGTTCAATAGAAAGCTGGTTGTAAAAGATTTCTTCTAAATTGGCGGCAGCTTAGTGTGCTTCACTGTTAAGACACCATACTGGTAAGCGTATCCGTAAGACAGACATTTAGGGCTTCTTGCTAGAGCTGTTTTCACATCAAAACAGTTATGATTAAAAGCAGATATTTTACCCATTACCTTACTATATCTATTTGCATGGCTGAGTCTGCAAATTGTATTTCAAATAAGTAAATACTGCCAGGTGTAATACTACCTTCTATGCCGTGAGGTGTTTCGTTATCCAACTAGAAGGACAGTTTACAACTTCAGGACTGCCAGTTTTACAGATAGGTGTTATCATAAAAAAAAAAATCTCAGTTCTAAAACACTACAGATTTAAATCCGCTAATGGTACAGTCTGTCCATCCAGAACTGATATTAGAAAAACACCTAGAACTCTCTCCAGGCTAGGGAGAATCTCCACTAAGTTTTCATTTAGGACGGTGGGGCTTTTTTTATGCATGAAACATGTTTCTAGGACATGTTCTAGTGATAATGTATCTGAGTTTGTTCATGGCAGTATAGGAGAAAAGCAGCCTTTTGATGTCCAAGCATCTTTGGAATGCTTCTCTTGCTTCATGGAGAAGAATAACAATTTAAAAGGTTAAAAAATGTAAGTGTTAAATTCTGGTATTAAATCTCTTCATATTTCACAAGCAAGATATGATTGATTTAGTTAAACAGTGGCAAACAAGTTAAAAGCACTCCCGCCTGATCCCGGAGGCTGAGGCAGATGTTAAACAGCAAACCAAAAATCAGAGCTGGGGGGAAAAAAAAAATTAAGAAATCATCTAGTCTTGTCCCCTGGTTCAGAAGTGGTAGTTCAAACACCATTGACATGTACTTTGAAGCCACTCACTGATGAAGATTGTCATCTACCTAGGCAATATGTTAGGGTCTTGATAGGAGGAAAAGCTTTTCCTAAAGTCTAATCTCTTGATGCAGTTCAAGACCATTAGTTCTTATTCCATCCACTACCATTTCTCTTCTTCCTTGAGGGAGTCAGTTATTTATTTAAACACAGTCATTTCTTTCCACATCTTTTCTTTATGTTAAACCCAACTCACAGATGTGGAGGCAGGGCTGGTAGGCATGAGCTGTCCTAGTGCTGAGTACACTTGGAGTGTATTACCCTTTCTGCAGCTTTTTATAATGCACTTTTTTTTTTTTTCCTGCATTTGCCTGGCCGTGTTTTGTTGTGCATGTTATCCTCTATTCCATTTTTTCCTTTCTTTCCTCAGTACTATCAAGGAATCTGGCTGCTACTTTTTCTCTTCTTGATGTTTTTTCATATGACAGTTATTCTCATGGCTTTTGGTATCTGTTGGGGATGGGGAAGTCTGCAGCTAAGAAAAATGTATAGAAACTTTTTTTCTTAAGGTAACAAAACTTGTATTGGAAGGTTGCTGTGATGTGGGATGCTTAATCTGAATGCTGTTTAATAACCTGGCTTTAAGTGAGGAACATGCAAAATGTATAAGTAATACCAAACTTTACCAAAAACATGTAGAGCTTGGCCCTCAAAGCATCATAATTGAGACTTAAGTTACCTGTGTATGTGCAATGAACAAGTTTTATCCTGAGCTGTGCATCAGATCTTGTGAAAGCTTTACACTGGCATTGTGCCTGTTTCTGTTGTAGGTGAAAGAACTCTTCCGCTCTATGCATGTGGAGTACTATGCTTTGGAACTTGATGTAACTGGTAAGTTGAAGAAAAAAAATCTATCATGCTGCTTAATGTAACTAAAAATGGCTAACTGTGCATGACTCTAAGCTGTCTTGAACTAATTGGAGGATATATACAACAATTAAAATAAATTTTAATATATGCAGAGATAAAAGCAATTAGGCCTCAATGTAATTTTTAATGCAGGATGTGTTTTTAATATATCTGAAGGCTTTGACTCTTTCTGTACAAATCATCAGCTGATAGAGGACGCGAGTTCTCATTTCTCTGAGGAGCTCTGTCTTTTGGGGGAAAAAACCTTGTATTTTTCTACTACTTCAAGTTCTTTTGTGGCTTTAAATGAATTGTTAATGTTTGACTTGGTATATGGGTGACCTTCATAGGGAAAGCTGCTGAGTCATTGGAAGGAAGGGTAAATGCCAGTACCTTGGCTGTTGCTAGTTTGAGGGGATTTTTTTTTAAAGCCCAAGCTGCTTTAATTTTAATACATGTGTAGTGCCTCATGCATATATGTACATACTGCATGTAGTTCTTAATATGGTTTTAAGAACAAGTAGTTTCTGCCATAATTCTTAGTAACTTCTTAATTACACTGTTGATAAGCTGGTGATTGTGTATTATCATCATTTCTTTTATCTACAAAACTTAGTTTCTAATGATTTTTTTAAGTGTTTGTGGTTAAGCAGTACTTGGGGAAAATGTACTTATTTATTGGACCAAAGCACCTCTTATTACTTATTTTTATATTTTTTTAAAGTTGTAATACTGTGAACTAATTATAGCCCGAGATATGCAAAGTACAGTGCACAGTCATTTTTTCTCTGGAATTACTCCTAATTAAGAATGTATTACCATTACAATTGCTCTGATTACTGATATTAAACATACGGTTTTGGAGTAAAAAGATTTTAGTCCAAATGACTGCTGTAAATTCTCATACCCACGCTTACTGCTGGACAACTGCGAGATCCAATTTGAGCCTGTGTGTAGGTGCTGATGATTCAGATGTTAGGTCAGGCAATGATAATCATAAAACTGAAGGTTTAAGACTGTGGTGGGTAGCAGAAGTCTGAAAGTAGCTTTAGGGTAAGTAGAAGATCACGTCCATTCTTGCTTTCCCCGTATTCTCAGTACAAAGCTGCTGGGTGAAACTCTGTGCACTTAAACAGAACAAACTCCAAAACCAGACAGTTCTCATGAAAGAAAAGCTGTCTGCATGATCTCCTGTGATACCTGGAAAAGAATTTTCATCTAGTACCAAATGTGAACAGTCAGGAAGAGACTGATAAGAATGCAGGAAATAGAGACTAAACTCTATTTCTTCAACTGTATTCTGGCCTGTAGAATTAAGGCTTAAGGCACCTATTATCCTCAGTATTTAAGCATGGTCTTTTAAGAAGTAGTTTCTGAAGACTTGCTTATGTTCAGGAAGTCTACAAATGTGATGCCTATAATAAAATTGTTTTCTTGGCAGGCCTACAGTATATTGTGGTCCAAACCCTTAATACTTCAGGTTGTTTTAAAAGCTACCTTCTTGAAAATTGTTTTATAATGTACTTGTTTCTTTTATTCTTAGCTGATGGACCCAGTATTCAGCAAGTCTTAGCAGAGCTAACTAATCAGAGGACTGTGCCTAATGTATTTGTGAATGGAACACACATAGGTGGCTGTGATTCAACTTACCAGGTAACTTTTCTTTAAAAATCAGCTGGCAGCAGACAAGACTGAGGAAACTTGCCGTTTGGTCATAATTAAATTTTGTGTGACATAGTAGACTGGGTGATCTAGGTCAGAGCAGGCAACATCGTTCAGTTATTGTTTGCTCAGAAATGTGTGTGGTAATTTTTTTTACAGGCTTATCATGATGGATCACTGCAGAAACTTCTTGGGGATAGCAAAGATGCAGAACCCTATGATTATGATCTCATTATTATTGGTGGTGGCTCAGGTGGACTTGCGTGTTCCAAGGTATGACATGAAAATTGCATTAAAGAATAGCTTGTATATGAAGCTTCTTCAAAAATTAGTCTGTATTAATCACAATAGTATAAAACAGTCTATATTTTAATGATAATTACTGTTCAACTTGTTAAGTAATGAATCAGTAGTGGTCTAGTAATGTGCTCACTCAGAAGATCATGGTCTGTGTGCACCAGTTTCTAGCCAATGCCTAGGCAGGTCTTGATCCTAATAATAGGTTTTAGGTTCCTGGCTAAGGGTGGAACCAAAAGTTTTTTAAGTATCTCTTCTTCATGTGTAGTACACAGGCACTTTAACACTTCCAAGCAGTAATCTGGAAAACCTAAGCACTTCTGACTATTGAGGATTCAGTATCACCAGTCATCTAAAATGAAGTGCTTTCAGCTGTTCTCTCAAGGAGCTGGCTCACTTCTTAGTTCTTTCTAGCTGGATTTTTTTTTTTTTTTTTTGGAAATGGTGATAAAGATTGTGTACCTCTTACACAAATAGCTGTTGTTCAGATTGCCTCAAGACCTGAGATGCAGGTTCAGTTTTTTTCTAGCAGAGGGATCTGAACCCACACTTCCCACCTCTTGGCCAGGTGTCCTGTCAGTTTATGGTTTGGTCATGGTGATGTTGTTGTTGACAGCCTTGGCGATTGCTGTACAACAGTTAAGCATGCAACTTTCACTAGATAAATAGAAAGAGAGGAGAAGGTGACATAGCACTGCTTCAGTTGGCCCATCTTAATTGAGCATTTTCAGAATACTCCACATCTTTCCTCACAGGGCCTCCTGGGAGTGGGTGAGGTTTTCACAGAATACAAGAGAGCTGGCAAAGCCTTGTTTGAGCCAGGATTGCAGTAACTGTGCAGGAGTTCTTAAATGGATTTGATGTACCTAAAGATTTGATCCAGGCCCTTGCAAGATCAAACAATAGGTAGATTCAATAAAGTGCCTGGTAATTCCATGGATAGAGTATCATAGGATTATTCAGGTTGGAATGAACATTAGGAGGGTGTCTAGTCTAAGCTGCTGCTCCAGGCAGGGTTAACTGTGAGGTCAAACAGGATTATGCAGGACCTCATCCATTTGGGTCTTGAAAATAGCCACGGGTGAAGATGGCACAGTCTCCGGGCAGACTGTTTCACTGTTTGAATGTCCTCGCGGTGTGAAAGTTGTTCTTGTATCCGGTCTGAAAATCTGTTGTTTCCACTTATGGCCATTGTCTTTTGTCCTTCCACCACTTGCCAATGCGAAGAGCCTGGCACAGTCATCTTAATGACCTCCTTGTAGGTATTGGAAGGTTGCTATTGGATTTCCCCCAAACCCACCCTTACTCCAGGCTGAACATGCCAAGTTCCCTCACCCTTCTCATAGGGCAAGTGCTCCACCCCCCTGAGCATCTTGTTGTTTCTCCACTGATGCCTCCAATTTATTAATGTCGCTTTTTTTTTTTTTTCATTTGTGAACATGCCAAATCAGTCCTGCCCTCCTGAGACAAAAGGAGAGCTAACAGCATAGATATTTCTTTGGGTGAGGTAGAGGAGGATCATAGGCTGATAAGCCTGTCTCATAGTCTCTTCAGGTCATGGCTTTTGATAGTGTAGGATGATAAGGATGCAGCATTGAACATAAGCATGCGTTAAAAGTTTGGAAAAAAGTAATAGTTTGAGGGGGTTTAATTTTTGTCTAGTGAAGGAGTTGGAAGAGCCATATATGATAATGAGACTAACTAGCAAAGGAGCCTTCTATTAGTGCCAAGTATATCATGACTGTAAATGAGTGGACAGGCTTTCTTGGTCAGGCAACAGTTCAGTAATGCTGACTTACCTCTCCGTCTTTTATAGGAAGCTGCTGCCTTGGGAAAGAAAGTAATGGTATTAGATTATGTTGTTCCAACACCTCTCGGAACCTCATGGGGTAAACTTCTGTTAACTTGTATTTTTTGATGTTTGAGTGCCAGTGCTACATATTGAGTTGTTAGATATTATGGATTTGTATTCTTAGAGATTGAGGCTGAATTCCTGTAATTCTGGAACACACATAACGAAGGAGTTGTTTTCCTGGCATGCCTGCTTTTCTGGACAGTTATTTCTGTTTTGTTCATTGCTAACTCTTAGTTATTTGTCAAATGTTCTAGTTCTGTTCTCTTTCAAATTGTCTGGATAGTGTGTGTGCATGTGCATGTTCATTCTTGTGTTTGTGGGGGTTATTTTTGTCTTTTAGTTCATCTCGTTCTATTTTGTGGACAGCTGATCTAGGTTACCTCTAGAACAGTGTGACTATATGGCTATGCGTGCCTTACCTTTCCATAATTAAAGACAGCTGCTGTCTAACCTTACTAATGCTACTGGCAGTTGAGAATGAGTAATCGTTCTTTGTCAAGTTTTATTGAGTTTTATTGAGTTGAGGTATGAATGTGCTAAGACTTCAAGCAAAATACATATTTCAAATTGCACGGAATAGGTGGTACTAAACTCCGGGAACTCTGGGCTTTTTGCCTTGCTTACTTGCCAGTCTGACTAGAATTGGAAGCACTCTGGAGTACATATCCTGGGTTTATGTTTTAAGACAACACACTCTACCCTTCTTGGCTCAATGAGTGCAGTAACCTCTTAAACTGAATACAAACTTGTAAGCCTAGTGTGTTCATTGTATTTTAAAATGTCTCTGACAGTGGAAATTTCATGTTGCTTGTGTGGCTATAGCAAACATGACCAACTGATACATGGGTGATTATGTGAAGCATGTGATAGGAGAAGCATAAATATCCTGTTCATGCAGGTAATAACATGGTTCTTTCCATCTTAGGACTTGGTGGTACATGTGTAAATGTGGGTTGCATTCCTAAGAAGCTAATGCATCAAGCAGCACTTCTGGGTCAGGCACTCCAAGATTCAAGGAAATATGGGTGGCAGTATGACGAACAAGGTTAGTAAGAACACAGAGGACAGACCAAGACTATACAGATGAGAATCTGAGCTGAAGATCATTCTTGTACTTTGGACTCGGTAAACTAGAGGCAGAGTTCAGTAGTTTTCTTAAGTGAATCAGAAGGCATCCTCCTTCTTGAGTCATAGAAACCTTTAGCATTGAAAGCTAATTGTGGTTTGCTCCCTATGTTATCCAAATTAAATGAAAACTTCTAGAATGGGCTTATTTCAGATGGTAACAAGTCAGGTAAATACTAACGTAGAACAAGACTTCAGTATGTATTCTCATTACTGATGATAATGATGTTTTCTTAGCATGATGTATAATGAATAAGACTTTAAGTGTTCATTGCACTTTGATTTCTTTAAATATGAAATTAATGTCTTGTTTCAGTTAAACACAACTGGGGGGTCATGGTAGAAGCAATTCAAAACTACATTGGTTCTTTAAACTGGGGCTATCGAGTGTCCTTAAGAGAGAAGTCTGTGACATACCTCAACTCTTACGGAGAATTCGTTGAACCACACAAAATTAAGGTATGTGCTATGTTTGAAGCGCTTAGTTGGGAGGGAAAACTCATGTTCTAAAACTGCCTTTCAAAATCCAACAAGGAAAAGGCTTCATCTTGATGTTGCCAACTTAAGTCAACTGAAGTTAAAAATACATTTGTGAAATGAGTTATTGATTCCAGTTATTATTGTACTTTAGTATATGCTACTGTGTTTGCAAACCTAGTAACTGTTACGCAAGAGTAATGTGGATATCAAACTTACGTCTTGCATGAGTAGAGTAAGGTGGTCTCAGTTGCAACTTCATGATGGGGTCAGCAGCCTGAGTGAGGAGAGGGAGGGAAAAAAGAAAAGCTTTAGATGTATGATTTTGCCACTTGGAAAAATCTTCATACTAAAGCATAAAAAATCTTGAAATTAAATGCAGATTAAGCACTTACATAACAGCACTGCTAGAACCTTATGCTATATCAGCATAAGAATTAAACTGTCAGTTTTGCAAGACAAAACTTGTGCTGGCAATCTTGCTGTAAGTGATCGTAATGTAGCAAGGTTAACTTGGAAGAATTGCATATGGAAGACAACTGTTCGGTTCAGTGGGTGTAATTGTTTTCAATGAGTTTGTGAAGGCTGAACTACGTGTGTTTCAAACCAAGAGACTAGCACTGAAAAGATAGTGGTAGATGAGGCAAGTTGAGCACACTAACTGTTCTAGTGTCCAGGTATACAGGTTATATACATAAGTGTCCTTATATATGGACACTCTTATAAATGAAGTAGAACGGAAAGATTTTTTTTTCAGGAGGTCGGAACTAGATGACTCCCTGAGATCCCTTCCAACCTGAATTACCTGGTGACTCGGTAGGGAAAAGTTTCCCTTCGTCTGTGTTGGAAAAAAACTAAAGAGCAAGAATGAAGGTCAGATTGAGAGATGCCTTTGCAAGATGAAATTTCTCAAGACCAAGCACCTCTAGAGGTTGAATTAGTTTGAATTAATTTAAGGTTGGGTCTTAAGCCCTCTGAAATCATGTAACTAGATACTTTTTTTTTTCTACATTAGCCTAGGAACTAATTGATACTATTCTGTTGCTAGCATTGTGTTGGCCTTTTATTGGAAGTGGGGGGCAGAGAGGGCTTAATTTTGTGGCTTTTTATGACTTGAAAGTGAAGGTGTTATGAACAATCATTTCCTCTTTGAATCATGCCAATTTCAACTAGTCATTTAGATTGAATTGTAAGTGTTCTAACTAATGTGAGAAAATCCTCAGAGTGTTTGATTTAAAGCTATTATTCTTCAGTGACCTGCATGACTTCTTTGAATATGTTAGTTCTTTTTGAAACTACTTATTCTTGATCTTAAACATAACCACGATATTTAGGGAGGGATTACTTTTTTTTTAAATTAATTTTATCTTCAACCTGTTCCTATGGTAAAGACTTTAACTGTCTATATAAACAGGCAACGAATAGAAAAGGACAAGTAACCTATCACACAGCAGAGACTTTTGTCCTGGCAACAGGAGAAAGGCCTAGATATCTGGGCATCCCTGGAGATAAAGAATTCTGTGTTACAAGGTGAGATGAAAAGGCATAATAGACTGAACTTTGTCTGTTCTAGTGTTTGCAAAGACAAACAAGCTTGTGTTGAAAGAACTTTTTAACTTACACTTCTTTTCTTTTTAGTGATGACCTCTTCTCCCTGCCTTACTGCCCTGGCAAAACTCTAGTTGTGGGTGCTTCCTATGTTGCTCTAGAGTGTGCGGGATTTCTTGCTGGTCTAGGTCTAGATGTCACAGTGATGGTGCGTTCCATCCTCCTTCGGGGCTTTGACCAAGAAATGGCAGAAAAAGTAGGTGCTCACATGGAAACACACGGCGTAAAGTTCATCAGGAAGTTTGTACCTGTTCAGGCAAGTGCTTTCTTTGTTTCTTCTCTCCATGCAAAATTACTTTAAACAGCAGATATAGAACGCATGTGCTGTCTGACAAGGCTTTCACTCTGTAAAGGAATAAAGATTCTGTGAGGTTAAGCTTTTTTTTACTGCTGAATGATAGATTAGTAGGTCAGGGTTTAAAGTAACAATGTGAGTGAGCTGCGCTGCTTAGTCATTCTCAGCTTACAAATATTTATACAGGTTGAGCAGCTGGAGGAAGGCATGCCTGGAAGACTGAAAGTGACAGCGAAGTCTACTGAGGGACCAGAAATATTTGAAGAAGAATACAACACTGTAAGCATTTCTGGATTTGAAATAACCAAACATAGCAGCACATGAAAATGTATTGAAATACTTCAGAAATTGTTCAGGAAAAAAGTAAAGGGAAATCTTACTTGAAAAATTGTTCACATAAATTACTGGCAAGAAAAACACCATAAAAATTCAATGTTCATCTTCAGTTGAAACCTGTCAGTAGAATGTGTGAAACTTTACATGCCTGGAATCTAGTTCATATGGTCAGTGTTATTGCTTCTATTTTTGTTCCAATATTAATGTTCTGCTGTTTATTGCATCTCTGAAACAAGTTGCACATAGAGGAGCCTGAACTGTTGGTGGCTTTTTCAAACATGTGGTCCACAGTTTTTTCAGAAAAAGACCAAAAGTATTATGCTAATTATGCTTTTGTTATATAAAACTATTTCATTTAATTTTGATATTTTTAGGTTTTGATAGCTATTGGTCGTGATGCATGTACCAGAAATATTGGTTTAGAGACAATTGGAGTCAACATCAATGAAAAGTGAGTATTGCTCAACTCCCTTAAACTACTGAATGCAATGATTTTTTTTCACATCTTTAACAATGTCTAATAATACTAATGCCTTTTTTTTTTATCTTTACTGTTATACCTGGCAATTATATGAGCCTTTAAAACATTTTCTCTCCTGGATTTGAGTACAGTTGTCCATTAACTTCATTTATTTAATATATATTTCATAAAATAACTATTTTGAGTAAGTTAATACCTATTTGTTGGCCACTGTGCTTAAGGAACAAATTGAATATATTTGCTTAATTTACTTAGGAACTGCAGTTTAATATTCTGTTAAATGTTTTATTTGGCTCACGTGGCAAGTTAGTCTAGGGATTCAAAGAGGCAGCAAACTGCTTGCTTCCTACAGATTTAACTTTTTTTCTTATTTCTCCCTGGTGTCAGTGTCAGACTGGTGCAAAGGAAGAGGCAGAATTATATTGTTCAGGAGAAAAAAAGAAAAAAAGATAAGGTTGCAGCAGCTAGCAATTTACTAAGCCAACTTAAACATGAATGACATTGCAGCTCTTTTCCCCCATGGGGAAAATGCACATTGCAAGTTGCATAATAATCAAGGAAAAGGTAAGTCCAGAGATGTCTGGGACTTTGTTGTCATCAGACGTACTCTGTTGCTCAGGTCAAAACTGCCACTGAATGCTGACTTCAGCCAGGTGTCAGAGTTGGAGGTAATTTATGCTCTGAAGAGCTTGCAGTTGCAGTAAAAAAGGCATAAGCTTATTTAATAAAATGTGTTCAGTAGTTAGAATAACATCTTTGTAGCAGAACAACTGTTTTTTGCTGAGCTCTGAGGAAGCTGAATACTGAATGCTGTTCTCTTTGCTATTCTCTTCTTTGTTTTGTTGTTTGGGGTTTTTTTTGTCGTTTTGTTTTGTTTTAAAGGAATGGGAAAGTACCTGTAAATGATGAAGAGCAAACCAATGTGCCTTATGTTTACGCTATTGGGGATATATTGGATGGAAAGCTTGAACTTACTCCAGTTGCCATTCAAGCAGGGAAACTGCTAGCCCGCAGGCTTTATGGTGGTAGTTCCACAAAGGTAAAGCTATAAGAATACATCTTTAACTTATTTCTGTACTTTTTGCAAGTGTTTTTTGGGGAAAAAAAAAAAAAGCTAATACCAATTTTCCTGTTATGTACTGTATAGAACTTGCATAGTCTAAATACAAACTTTGTTTTTCATTTCTAGTGTGACTATATCAATGTACCAACGACAGTGTTTACTCCTTTAGAGTATGGCAGCTGTGGGTTAGCTGAAGAAAAAGCCATAGAAAAATATGGAAAGCAAAACTTGGAGGTGAGAGCACTCAAGACTTGTTTAACTTGTAGCTTGAGAATGTTTTTCTTGGACCTCCTTTACACTCAAGGCATAGTTTTAAAACCAGATTAGAAGGCTGGCTAGATAGGTCTTTGATTGTGGAAGTGCTTTCGTCTGGCTAACAAGGGACTGGACTCCCAGAATTTCAGGACTGGACTTGATTATGTTAGAATTGTGTGTAGCTATTTGCATGCTGCTGAGAAGCATTTGACTTCAGGAGGCCAAACTCGGGTTGCAAAACTGTAGGTGCTTTTTTCTGTTGTGAAGTAAAGACTGACTGCTGAGGTATGCCAGACTCCTGGGATGAACTGTCTATTTTCTGCTTATTCACTGTACTTGAAATTAGTTTCTTCCTGACCATCTCTGACAGCTATAGGAGTATCAGGCATAACTTCCTTATTTTATGGTAATTTCTGGCTTCTGCACTTCTCTGAAGAGTTTTATTAAAACTGTTTGCGTGCCTTGTGTTTAACTCCTTACATGGTTCAAATACATTTAGCATTATTTAGCTTCTGCTGTTAACTGCGTTGCAGAACAGTTTTAAACTTAAAGTAACTAGATATTAATTTTATACTGCTAAAGCCCTTCACCTTCTGAAAGTACAACCTTAAAATGCTGTGTCTGATAGCTGTTGCTGTTTTAATCAAGTACTTACCTCAAGGACATGTGGTTTGAGTCAAGTCTTCCTCTGACTTTTGGAGGATGGACTGCTTGGGCTGGGAGGAACAAAAATCACCGTCTTGTCTAGTAAATGTTATGAAAATCTAATGGGTTAAATGTCAAGCTATTTATTTGTAAATACATTAAAAATTAGAATTATATGTGACTGAAGGAATTCATCAAATTCTAATGCTCTTTTTCTTATTGTTCTCCCAGGTTTATCACAGTTTGTTCTGGCCACTTGAATGGACAGTACCTGGCAGGGATAACAATACTTGTTATGCCAAGATTATCTGCAGTAAACACGACAACGTAAGTAGCGAGCTGGAATGGCTATGCTGAGAGTATTCTTCAAATTTCTTTTTTGACCAGCCAAAAGACTAGATCTCATTGGGCCTGTCCGAGGCCAGCTCTACCCATTCTGTTAACATAAGTATTTGTTTTAAAGAGGTCTAATCAATTTGGAGAAAGCTGATTGGTTTGGTTTGGGTTTCTTGGGGTATAACAGCTGTTCAAGCAAGTGGTAGCTTTGTACATTAGGAAACTTCATCCTGAGTTCCAATTTAAGAATAGATTTGCGAAGAAATTTGCCAAGGTTTTATCAGATTTTATCAAGCAACATAAAAAGGTCCTCTATCTGACCTAATTTCAATGTAGAAAAATATTTTTAAATTTGAATGTACTAAACATATTGTATATCTATAAAATCATAAACAACTGACAAAACTAGAATCTGTTTAGTTTTAGTCAGTATCTTTGAATTAGTGAGTTTTAAAATCATTGCACAGCACTTAATTTTGAAACTTGTTTCATTCTGCTATAATTGACTGAAAAGAACTGCAGAACTACTTTCTTTGGAGTATTTAAATTTTTTTTGTTAAAGACTGCCATTGACCTGCCTGCGTAACTTAAAATTTCTAGTGTAGAGTTACATATTAGAGCTTTTGTTAAACTTTGCGTAGTAGTAATTCCTGTCTTGTTCTCATCTGCCTTAAAGAATCGTGTGATTGGATTTCATGTTCTTGGACCTAATGCTGGTGAAGTTACCCAAGGCTTTGCTGCCGCAATAAAATGTGGTCTCACCAAAGAATTACTAGATGAAACAATTGGTATCCACCCAACTTGTGGAGAGGTAAGGGGGGGGGGGCGCAGAGGGAGCACAACTTGGTTTAAAACATGCTTTTGAAGATGGTTACCTAGATGAAAGAATACTGCATTGTATTTTATTAGATTTATTTAGTATTTGCTTAACTTCTAACCATAAGATACTGACATATGATAGAAAATGTGTCAGTCTGCACTGCAACTTGTTTTCCATTGTAACAGTTCAAAGAAATGTAGTATTGTTACTTTACAAGAGGAGACCAATAGCCTAGTGCATGATGATACAGAGCAGCAGCAAATAAGCTGTTCTTTTGGTGTCTTACAGGTGTTCACTACAATGGATATTACAAAATCTTCAGGACAAGACATCACTCAAAGGGGCTGCTGAGGTTAAACCTGCTGTTTTACGTGTTTTCATGTGTGCACACTTGGTTCTGTGGAAGCCCTAATACATCCAACTGTTTTGCAGCAAAATATTTGCATCATTACCACTGGATGTGCTGCAGCTGGGAGTGGTGCCTGTCT
The DNA here is from genome assembly GCA_000699545.1 of Podiceps cristatus. Taxonomy (NCBI): domain Eukaryota; kingdom Metazoa; phylum Chordata; class Aves; order Podicipediformes; family Podicipedidae; genus Podiceps; species Podiceps cristatus. The sequence continues at coordinate 26,183 of JMFS01021414.1, read as the reverse complement.
GAGGCTTCCTCGGTAAACAGTGTGGCAAATGGAAACAGTAATACAGCAGGGAAATCTTGAGCTACAAATCCTGACTTTGCTTGGAATCGCACTACTGTGCTTTTTTGACGTTCTGGCTCGGAACCTCATTGTGAGGTGAGCTACAACTGATGGCTACCATGCAAGGTTGGGAGATCTCGTCGTCCGGTCAGATGACTGAACTCCTTCTGAAGGAAATTCTTAAGTTGCACAAATTAAAGCTAACGCTTTTAGGCTCCAGTGTCTTGTACAAATGCCTGAGATAGAGGACAAATATATAATTGAATGATTCTTGCCAACAGTTTACAGTTGACTGATTTATCTTTTTTTGATGCATTTTATTTTACTTAATTGTATATTCAGTTGAGGTAAGATGGCACAAATAGAATGCAGTGTTGAGCAGTGCAGTTCAAGCACTAGTCTTCCACCTCAACCAGTCTAAAACTTCAGAGTAATCTAAGATATTGCTGTTGTTCATGTTCACAGTTGTTTGACCTCAGGTGACATCATGTCTTTAAGATAAAAATTTCAGTTGTAGGCATTTTGTGTGTCAGGGTTGAAGAGCATAAGTGCAAGATCTTGTCAAGTTACTCTTGCTGTGTGTGGCTACACTTAGTACTAATAGTCTCAAATCTGGTTTCAGCTCTAATGTAAAAGATCACAGAACCCAGAACTGTAAGTCTGTACTCTTACGTGGATTATTGAAGTCTTGGAGGAGCAGGGTCTGAGAGTGATCTGTCCCACTAATAGAGTAGGTGCCTGCCCATGATGGTAATAAGCATCGTATAGAATTTCTTGTTGAAGCCTGTGTTGCGGCAGAGAACGACGACTTGGTGTGCTATCGTGCTTTGTGTAGTGTTGTGTACAGCCAGTTCTCTGAAGCTTTCTTCCACCCCTGGCAATTCTGCTTTGGGGGAATTGTGCTTGGGATTGGCTCTTAGTTTTGTCCAGAGAGATGTTTTGAAAGACTATTGTGAACATTGTATGATAGTAAACAGTTTTTAACTATTTAATCTATGATGTACCATGGAATTTGAAGTTCAATAAACAACACATACAACACTTTGCTGTCTGACCTCATAGTTTATGTTTTCGCGTACTTAAGATTTTATTGTACTTCAATTATATTGTTTATCACATGCAATACTAAAACCTCTATAGACTTGTGCATGCTGAGTCTTTCAAATGGAGAAAAGTTTTTGTGCCACATCTGGAGGATTGCTCAAGAAATCTAATGTGCTTCTATTTCAGTATGCAGAATTCTTTGTTCAAACTGAGAGAACAATTTTATACCACTTCCGTATACTCCAGAAGATCCTAAAGACGTATATTGTGTTTAACTGCAACATAGCTGAAAGATGCTCAGTGGAATCTAGCTAGAGTGTTAGCAACAAATCTGCTGGTGTTCAAATTTAGGAATTCTTGGAGACTGAAGTTTTGCTGTGGGTGCCTAATAGTACTGAAAAATATTTTCACTTGACAATGGGAATGCTTGCTGAGCTTCTGGTCTTGCTTTGCTACAGAGCTCTGGGGAGGTAATAGTTCTGGTCTCAGAAATATTGGATAGAGCCACCTGCTTGCTATCACTTGTGCAGCAGCGACCTTAAGAGTGGCACTGGCAAAACCTTGCATGCCTGAAAGTTTGCCTTTTAATATGTCAGATGTTACAGTTTGAAGTAAAGTAGGAATAATGGTAATGAGGAAGTGACCTTAATCTCTAAGTTGAAGTGGATCAACCAGAGACTCACCTGAGCTGTTTTTAAGTCAGGGGAGATTAGGGTGGACAGCTAGTAGCAGGTAATATGTCACTGGCTTTGCACAATCTAAACTGAAATGAAACTTGGTAAACAATAAAGCATTCAGAAGGCTTTATATCATAAACTGACTGGTAATGGCAAAGTTCACCTTGTGTAGCCATGTTATAGAGGAAGTGAAGGAGGAAACAAATCAAGTCAATGATAACTTCCTCAATTTACTATTAAGCACTAATTGAGTTTTATTGCAAATTCAGATTTGATTTGCAGGTTCAGGTTAATTGATCAATAATTACCACTTGCATATCTGTAACAAGGTACTAATTGCAGATGTTCCTTATTTCAAACTCACCAAGGCCGTTGGCTCTTTTTAAGTGATACTTTACAAGCATTGAGCACCCTATACAGTTAAACTTTCAAGCTTTAAACTCTCCAGTTATACAATAAGTAGCTACTAGCAAGAGCAGTATTTTAAGTGAACGTGTTGCATGTTTCACTAGGCTCACATGTAAATAAAAGGTGCTATGGCAACAAGACAGTTAAAAGCCAAAATGTTAAGCTTGACAGTAGGTGTTAGAGAAAAAGGTAGAATCTGAGAAGTAAAAACCTCTAACAGCCAACTAAATACCCCTGAATGTAGAGTCTGATATTGTTTTTCCGGTCTTTTTAGTTTGGTCTGTGGCTGAGTCAAAGTAGAATGGCCTCCTGCTTCTAAAGTATTTTTTCTTAAGTATTCTGTGTCCGGAGTCTAGCTGTTATATGGCCCTAAACGCTCAAGTTATCTGTTCTCCCAAGTATTGGTGCCATATTGTCTCTCATTCTTGAAGCTCTCTTATAACAGGCCTGAAAGGCACTGGGCATCTCAGTAATGCATTATTTATAAAACTATAAATATATTTTAAAAATTACAGGCCTGGTATAGTGGCCAAGTGTGGGGAGAACTTCCTGATGTAGTTCTGAAAGGGATTTGTGACAGCTTTTGCCCTTTTCTATGTGTTGCAATTTCTACAGTTTCTGCTGCTCTGCCCTCTGACAAGAAATGTGGGGTAAGGATGCACATTCGGGTGCAATGAGGTGTAACGGCTGGGTTGTTGGCCTGATAAAAGAACTGTGAGAAACAGCCAGTTTACACAAGCTGATCAAATGATTCTCTGTAGGCCAAGTAACTGTGGGTAGTAAGCACTAGCACTTTCTCTGTACCTATTTGTAGGCACTTTACATGGAGAGTTTTTGTTAAGCTACATAAGTAGCATTTAAATGAGTATCTGCTTATATTTGACTTCAGTTTCCAAACTTGCTTTGGTGGAAACTCTGCTAGTGCAGGTCTAAGTGGGTTTAGAATGCTCTAAAACAATCTTCCCTCTAGCTGACAAGGAACGGAAGCCTTGCCCTGAAACTCCTTTGCTCCAGCTTATTAGTGAGTTTGGGTGGTACAGATACTCAAGCAGTGGCATTAAAGGCAGAATAGTGTGGTTACGTTTCTGTTGTCATAAATGTTGTTCACCAAATTCTGAAATGGTTTTTTGCATCTGTAAAATACTCTTGATACTTATTCATACACTAACACCAGGAACCTTTTATACGCTGCAGCTGAAAACCATCAGTTGCTTACTGAATCTGCTCTTAGCTGAAGCAATGTTTTTGTCTCGATCGCTGATAATTATGGCACTCTATCTGTACTGTAGCTCTTGAAACAGTGGATAAACAGCAAAGCTGTGTGGTCTTTGTAACTTACTGGTGAAATTTATCCTTTCCAGGTCTAGGAGTGGTTATTATAGTTATTGTAAACATGGAAAACTTAGTAAGCCTAATCAGCAAATTGGTAGATGGCTTTCCACATAGCATGAATTTTAATTATTTTAATTTTAATTATATTTTGAGCACTGTAATTTGTCTTGAGTAACATGAGCAGCTAGTTGGCCTGTGCAAGAACTGTGGGGGAAGTCCGAGACAAAAGCGGAGCTGAATATTCTGTAATAAGCCTTGAAATGCAAGAATAAGACAGGAAAGATTTTTCCTGTATAACTACTGTTTAAAGCTTCACATTGTCACTATTCCCCTTTGAGTGGCTTTTGACAAAGATTTGAAGTGTTTACCTTTCTTCAACACATCTTAAATACTGGAAGAAAAGAAAATTGAAACAAAACAATTTTTAAGCTCTGAACTGGGATTCCTGCACATTTAAATCTTGTGCTTGTTAAGCCTCCCCTGAGTATTGACAAGGGAAAAATTCCTGGATGTGCCTTAGAAGAGGTGGGAACGGCAGAGGAAGGAAAGGTCAAATGATTTAACTAAAAATAAACAGTGGATCTAATGAAGCAATCTCCTTTTTTGTGGGTTTGCAGCACTATATAATCTATTCTCAAGGTTGTAATTCAGGTAAATGGAGAGACAGGTTAAGGACTCCTTTAAACGACCTTTTTTAATTGATGGTACACAGTGACTGTGTTACGCGAGTGTGTGATTGAACATCTTCACATCCATTAAGGTATGAGCTCACAATTTGGAGCCGAGTTGCATAGTTTCCAGTGCCGCCTCTAAAAATAGCACCCATCCTTCAAGATAATTTCTTTGCGTGACAAAAACAGGAGCAGTCCTGTGCTCAAAGGTGTTATCATGACACGGTGTTTGGGAGGCAGGATAGAAAATGCCATTTGTTTGTTTTGCAGAGCCAGTGTCACGGGTCTGCTGGTTAATTGTACTTCCTTTTGGAATGGCAAAGGCGACTAAGTCGTGTTTGTGTGTGCATTGTGGCCCTTGCTCTGCAAGGGGAGAAACTATCAAATTACTGAAACCAGCTGTGTGTGTGTCTGCAGCAGATGAGCCTGGCTAGGGAAGAAAAGAATGACCTTTCTAGAGATTAGAGAGAGCAGTTTGGGGAGGTTTTTTTGAGCCATAGCATTTTCTGCTAGCTTTTCTTTATATAACTTGCCTCTCTTACAATGCTTGCAGTCCAAACTTGATGGTGGTGAAAATAAAAAGTTTACCTTTGATTTCTAGCTAGAAAAAGTTGTCTTAAAAATGAATTTTTGGAAGATTTCATTTCTAATAAGGTTTTTAATCAATTCAGCAGCTTTGTTGTTTTGTCCACTGAAATGACATGCTATTTCACTAGTTAACTTGGTTAAAAATAACATATTAGTCACCTATTTTGTTTTTCTGATGCACAACAGTAGGGGGATTTCTGTATGTACAGTGTCCTGTAAGGAATTCTGTCTTCAGTTCAGTTTGTCTGCCTTTCCCTCTACACCCTGCTGAGCCCCCCGCTGTGGTTGATTTGACTCCTGTTTCAGCCGCCCGGAGCAGTGTGCCTGCTAACTGTAGCTGTATGTAAGCTGTGGCTAAGCAGACTGAGAACCGAGGGTTCGAGCCCGAGCGTCTGGGCAAGAAACTGCCTTTAGGTAGTACTTATGCTGTTGCTGCCGTTTGGTTTTAACGGAGGCTGGCGGCTGTGGGTAGATGCTGGCATGGTTCACCACCTTCTTGCCTTGTAAAAATGTGACTCTTGGAAACCTGGCACTGACTTCCTTACGTAATCTTCCCTTTGACATGCTCTGACTTGGGGCCGGCGTAGCGTGTGGGCGAAGGGCAATTTAGAGCACTGATGGGGTCTGAAGTATTGCAGATGGTGATTGAGTGGAAGTCAGGGCTGGCATTGTGCATGGGCCGGGGGGGAGCCCATGCTGGCAAAGGCTGGGCAGAAGAGGAAGGAATTGGTGGGGGCGGGAGGGATTGGCTTCATCTCCCATTTTTCATCTAGTGTTCTTCCTTCTCCCTCACTTCAAGCAGGAAGAAAAATCATGGTAGAGACTTTACTACCCCGTGGTTGAAGCCCTGTGTTGGGGCTTTATCAGCCACGTTTGTTGCTAAGCGATGTCTGCTCCCTCCATCTTTTCTGGGTGTAGGTAGCGATACCAGCAAGTGAGTGGGCTGGGAAGCAAAGATTTTACTGTGCACGGTTCCCTCCCTTCGCAGGCAGAATTTCCCTCAGCCTGATTCCCTCTGTTCTTCTCCCTGTCTGTCCCCCTGGGCAAAGATTATTGCCTGCCCTGTGGGATATGAGAGCTACCTAGTCTCTCTCCCCAAAATAAGAGGCCCCATACTTTACCTGGAGCAAACATCTCTAAAAAACTACCCTAACTTTTCCCCTTCCTCTGTCATTTTCCAGTACCTAGTCTCTCTCCCCAAAATAAGAGGCCCCATACTTTACCTGGAGCAAACATCTCTAAAAAACTACCCTAACTCTTTTCCCCTTCCTCTGTAATTTTCCAGACTATCAATTACATCTGTCGCCTCCCCATTACATTTCTATTGCTCTTGAATGTTAATTTTATTTACCTTTAACAGTCCCCTCCCTCCCCCCAGCTGAGGGACAAGCTTTAGAAGGATTATTCCTCTTGAAGGTGATGAAAGGTGCTCATTGATTGCCAGACTGGCATCTCCATAACATTCAAGGTCTCTGCTGGGCCAGGGAGGTGAGGAAAAAAGCTTGGGAAACAGGCCAACTTCCTCCCACATTGGATGAAGCATCATTAAACAGCCCCTTCCCTTCAGGGTCCAAATTGTCTCTCCCCTTTAGTAAAGGAGTTGAATTTCTAAATTAGGAAGCCTAAGATGCTGCTGTTGAGATGTTCACATTTAATTTAGTTCACGTTCTGCAGGGGTGTAAGTTCACCTCACTGATCCCGACCTCAATCGCAGGAAACACACACTTAAATGCGTTCCTGTCCTGTACTTGGGCTTGTTTATCTGGGCAGTGACAGTAAAGGTTAGGGCTTCGCTTTGTCTTGCGCCTGTGGTGTGACTGTTGGTTACTTAACATCTCGGAGGCTAAGCGTGTGTTGCGTGAGTGAGAGGATTAGCCGCCGTTTGCACGGCATTTTAAAACTATAAAATGAGATGTGTTAGAGCAATGCCACTGACAGGATCTGTTTGTGGATCTGTTTCTGGCCGATTGCCAGCAGTTGTGTTAGGTCTTGTTGGGGGCCCTGTGAGAAACTGAGTTCCTAGGCTTCCCTACTCAATTTCTTCTGAAGAAGGTGAGGTGGGTGAACCTTGGCTGGCTACCGGGTGCCCACCCAGCTGCTCTGCCTCCTCAGCAGGACATGGGAAGAAAATACTATGAAAAAGCTCATGAGTCGAAGTAAGGATGGGGAGACCACTCCCCAGTTATGGTCACAGGCAAAACAGGCTCGACTTGGGGAAAACTAACTTATGGCGGATTGATACCAGAGTAAGGCAGTGAGGAATAAAACCAAAACTAAACCACTTTCTTGCCCAGCTCAACTTTGCTCCCAACTCTTCTACCTCCTCTCCAGTGGCCCGGGGGATGGGGAAGGGGGGTTGTGGTCAGGCCAGGACACTTCATCTCCACTGCTCCTACCTCACCCTGTTCCCGTGCTCCAGCGTGGGGTCCCTCCCAGGGATACAGCCCTCCACAAACTTCTCCAACGTGGGTCCTTCCCACAGACACTTAACTTGTCTCCAATCCCTTTTCTCCTGTCAAGTACAAATAAGTGGTTAATGCTTTTGAGCTGGGATTTTATGGTTTGGCATTTTTCCTGTGGTCCTGCTACTGTCCACAAAATAGCATTAGTAGGGCAGAGCTGTTCGATTTAGTATGACACCATCTGTGCGTTGTCCAGTACTCCAAGAGTCCGTACTTGTAATCAGGGATTAAAGTCTGCAATTCATCGTCGTGGCATACGATAGCATAGATTGCTCCTAAAAATTGCTGAAGATCGTTGAGCCTTGAGTTACTTCCGGTACAGTAGGAAAGACAGCTGTGTTTGTCAAACATTGGGAAATCAATACATCTCAAAATTCAAAAAGTTCTAAGGATGAGTTCCTGAGTAGAGTTTGGGCATATGTGTTTGCTTTCTTCTCTTCTGGGGAAAAAAAAAAAAAAAAAAAAAAAGGGTTTCAGCACACTTCTAGTTACCATTAATATTTAGTAACTTATACTTCTTGTTACCACTAATATTTTTTTAGTGCCTTCTATGTATTACAAAATAAGAGAGGAAACAAAACTATTCTGTCATCTCTAAACCAAACTTAAACTGGATTAGTTGCTCACACTTGTGCATCCCCTTATAAAGTTTCTGCCACATTCTTTTACTTGGGGCCTTTTTTGGGTTGGTTTGTGAGGGGGTGTTTTGTTGGGTTTTTTTGAAATTTAATAGCTGAAGGAAGTGGAAGCAGGGAGGGGAAACCATAAGGCAAAGAATGCGTTTAAACACAGCTGTCCTCCGAAGCCTTTTGATTCGTGTGGGGAAGCAATCCGGTAGGCAGCAGCGAGGGGCCGTGCCGGTCCCCGTGGTCACACCGCGGCCCTTCTCACAGCCTTTCCGGAGGCAGCACCGCCGCCTCTGCTGGGGCGGCTTGGTGGGCTAAGCTGGGGAGTGCTGCCCTTGCTGCTTTTTCACTGCTGCTCTGCTGGGAGTAGGTGATTAATACCCTGAAGATGAAAATCGTTTTTCCAGCTAGCCCTAAAAATAGTAACATACCGTTGAAAACTTAATGATTTTCAACATGAAATATAAAAATGTCAAGGTAATTCTTACACTAAACTTTTTTTTTATTATTATTCTTGTGGTTTCTTAAGACATCCTCTAATAGAGTGATCATACTTTAAATGTATTCATTAATTATTACAACATGAAAGATTATAACCTTTAATTTGAGGAGTTCTTACCTACTGGGAAAGAAATTAAGTGATAGTCTAATACTCTTTATCATTGATTTGTGTTACACTAAAATCAGGATGCCAGTGGCCTAAGCAAGGGTACAATTCCGGATGGAGCCCTTTAGCTTCAATTGTTGTTTTGTTTTTCTTGTTTTCTTAGGTGAACTCAAGTGGCCATTAAAAAAAGAAAAAATCATCTTTTATCCTAAGCTGTTTCTCTTCAGAGATTCAGCGGGCAATGCAGCGGGCAGGATTAATCTGTTTGAGAAGTCTAGAGCTTGTATCTCTGAACTGCAGAAGACATCCAGAGGAATGTTCTGCTCCCATTCAGTCCATCACACTCATGTTGAAAGTTTTGTGGAATTCGTGTAGAACAAGTAATTGATGCTTCTGACTTACGAAGCCGTAGGGCATCTCAGAAAAAAGCAGATTGTATACATTAGACTAAACCTGATTGCTAGATCATAACATAGGGTGCCCGTTTGGGGGGGATCTTAGAGCGAAACGGGGGTGTTTACTGTCTTCCCAGTTCCCAAGCTACGCCTTGACAATCTCTGTTTGCATGTACTGAAATGAATCTTCTGTGCGAGCGCAAAATGCATAAGCAAACTTTTGTCTTCCAAAGGTGTTTTTCTGTGGCTGCTTTTAAAACAGTAACATCTGGATTAACAAGCAGGGACAGGAAAAGTACTGAAAAATCCTGATGGAGTAAGGAATTAGACTCCTCCTAGGAAAAGAATGTCTTTTTCTATCTATTTCTCAATTACGTTTCTGTGAAGGTTTCTGTAACCTGTCAGACGTGTTCTCTCCCTGCAGATAATCACAATGGGAAAACTCCAGTCTCCTTAATTAAAACAAAAGTGGGGCAAATTCTTGGTATTTTACTGCTTTGTGAATGAATTGCCGTAAGATGAAACAAGTTATTTAAAGCAGATGATACACCGGCTATTTTTTATAATTAGGAAAAAAGTAGGTAAAATGCTTATATAATCTTTTGTGCTCAGAAAGAACAAACTTACTTGAAACGTGTTAACTTGTGAATTTTGATCTTTTGGTTTCTTGGGTAGAAATGTTTTTCAACAAGTATCAAACCAACTTCTTGAGATACATAACCTTGGAAAACCAGGATATATGTTTTGCATCACGATCACTTGCTTGAAGTAAAATCTCTGTTACCTAGGATTGGTGGCGAGGTGGGAGATAGTTTTGCTCTGAAAGTAAGATTTATAGGTGGAAGTTTATAGGTGGAAGGAAAGTCCTTGAATCCTGTATATAGGACTGTAGCATCCAGCCTTTAGGCACTGGGAAAACGATGCAAAACAGCTGCAGCCTTTCTGATGAAAGCCTTCTCTTGGGGTTTTTTAGAACTAATAATAGCTGTTTGGAGACAAATACTATTACCCAGTCTTGCTGCCTTTTGTTCTGTTTCTGGTTGTATCCTAAAGGCTTTGCATATTTGCATCGGTGCCAAAGCAGAGGCCAATAAACTGAAGAAGGGAGGGAAACTTGGATTACTTCTGTGGTAAAGAGTAACATTCATGTTTTGTCAGCTGATTCATCTAAGGGTTTTCACAACATAGTTCTTTAAATTTGAGTCAAACTTACTTCATGTTGAAAAAATAGTGGACACACAAGAGATGAAGAAAGGGGTTGCTTTTCTCGTCCACAGTCTGAAGGCAAAGAAAGAAGTAAAAGTGTATGAGAGTCATGATGAAATTACTTCCTGCACGGCTCCCCGTGGTGTGCTTCGCTGGGCAAACTGCAATTGATCTGCCGTGTAGGTTTGGGATTCACATATTACTGTCTCTGTATGATCCTGGGGTGAAAACCACTCTAAAGTTTCATTGTGGCAATTAAATACAATTGCTACTGTAACAGTACAAATAGGAAACAACCCCTTAGAAATGTTAGGCTCTTCTGAGCTCTTAGCAGAGGGGTGGTAGATTTAACTGTTCCTTAAAGAATAAATTTGTCTGCTCATAAAGACAAGCTTATAATAAGGGTTGTAGCAGCCGTTTTGGAAATGTACCTTTACAAAATCGTGTTCCTACTTCAGCAATTCCCTCATCCACCCACCTTTTTTCATTTGTTTGGTTGGTTGGGGTTTTTTTTTGGCATAGTTTGTGGACATAGATTTTTTGTTTACTGAGGTATATTATATGGAGTATGAAGAGATCTGTTTACATCAAATCGTGGTCACCTGTACTGATCTTATTGTATTTAATCTAGTTAAAGCTGATGTCATGACAGAAATTTGAGGCATAAGGGGAAGACAATATCTTGTATCTTAAGACAAACATCTTTTATGCAGAATTTGGGAGAGTTGGTGGGAGACTGTTTTCATAAATCCTCCCCAGTTTTGGCTGTCTTTTCTAAGAGCTGGAAACTAGTTCTCATTTCAGATGTGGGATAGTAGTCCTTATCTATCCCATAATGTAGTCATGCAGTCTCAAAAAATACATTAAACAGACAACACTGAATCCTAGACTAGAGCTATCTTTTTTTGTATGTAGAAATGTCCAAATTTAAAATCTATTAAAATACGACCAAGTTTTATGTCTTCATAAAGGACTTTGCTGGCATTGGGGAAGATGGGATAAATTATTGATTTGACAGAAGCAAGTTCTATTGCCATCATGAAAGTGTATCAATAAGGCCTTTTAAACCGTGCTTTTATGTATTCCACCGCCGTTTGCACAGATCTGATCTTATCAATGTTATTTTTAAATAAAACACAATTTCCACACATGAACATCTGGTGTATGAGCACAGCTTGCTCCCAGCATATTGAAACTTATTGTTTTATATTGAATGTCACATCTGCTATGAAAGCACAGGGAATACTCTGCTTCAGCTTGTTTCCACCCATCAGAGTACCATCCTTTTCTGTGCCTTTTCATCAGATTCTGGTCTTTTTCCAAGGACCCTGAAGTGAAAAGGATAAGTGCTAGAGTCCATGGGTTGCACTTTTTCATCTACCTTGCATTTTTGAGGCAACAGTGACGCTATTTTACTGAGCTACCGTTCTTTTGGACTGATCTGCTTTAATTCGAAATGTAGCTGTAGCAATGTCAGCTATCACTTGCCAGACGACCGCTTCAGCTGCAGTCAGCTTTGCAAGAGGGTCTGGGCAGAGAGGCAGGTACTGGAATCATTGATCCTCGGTCCACTTGTCTTCCTCTGATTTTCAGAAATAAAGCTCCTGTGAGTCTATAAATACTTGAAAACAAAATGATGTATGATGTTGACTTCTTATGAATATGGATGTTGCTAGAACCTCTCCTTCAGATCCAGCTGTTAAGCGAGTCAGATTCTTCTCCTTTGTGTATTAGTATTTGACCTTACAAAAGTGCTGTTACATAAGGACATCCAGGCCCCATTTTCTGGTACAACAGTGAGTTACTAAGTTTACACAGTGAAGGCATTTGTGTGCTCAATGAATTGAACTTAGTGTGCCCTAACTCAGATGTGTGTGTATTTTTCAATTATCTTCTCAACTTCTTACAATAAGGTGTCAATGTTTTTAATTGCCTGTCATCTCTCAAGAATTTCTCCCATAAACTCATGCCTCTCAGATGATAAACCCTACTCTTAGGCCAGCCCAGACTTTGCCTTCGCTAATAAGCTGGAACATCTGGCTGTTACTGTCAGAACCAATGCCAAATAGGAAAATGTCAAGACTCTGTGATTTTGTTGTGGTCTTTATCAGGAAAACAAACAAACAAACAAACAAAAAAAAAAAAGGGTCTTGGGCATTTTTTAAACTTCTTTAGAGGTTTAAAAAGCCCTCTAAAAGTGGACTTCAGCTTCTAATTTTTTTGTCATTATAATTTTTTTTTCCTTTATCCCATGATTTTTCTGTTTTCTAATGGTGCTCTCAGGAAAATAATTGGATGGAAGTATTCTTTATCTTCCTTTGAAATTAATCTTGTGTGATTTGATATTATTTTTACTAAAATCAAGAAAATCTTGGAATAAAAAGGGCTATTTACATGTGTCATGGATGTACTTAGGCTGTCATATGTCTCCTTTTCCACCCAAACACTTCATTTTTGTTTATCTTTGAATCTTTGGATGGGGCAATGAGATTACATCAATGGACACAATGCAGATGTTTTACAGGTGCTGGTGAGGACGGGAAATATTTGGTTTAAAGGGGAAGGAGGTGATTCTTTAAAGGAAAAGTACTTATGCAATGAACTTGTGAATTGCAGCATTAAAGGAGTTGTGTTGAGGTGCCATGTACTCCCTGCTCAGTAAGAGTTTAAAAATGCCAATACAAGGTCCTGCTTTTCAACTCCTATAGTCAGACTTGGTGCTGAAGTTGGGAGATACCGCTACTCAATCCTTCTCAGCTCACATGATGAAACTAATCTTGGCAATATTTCTGCTTTTAATTTGTATATGGGGTTTTATTAGACTCTGACCCTACCAAGTGTCTTGTATCATATTGCCAGCAAGGTCTACTGCCTTTCAAGAACCACCTTACCGTACTTGATCATTTCTCCTAATACTGTGAAAGTTACTGTGAACATAAGCCCCAAAATTATCTTCTGATCTGATAGTTACTATCTTTATTTTCTGAAATGAAAGAAAAAACCCTCCCTTGTTAAATCTACAGTTAGTATCTGCAGTCTTGTAAGATTAATACAGTATCTAGCTACATGGCAAAGGCTTGAGGCTACTCCTACCCATGACTTCTAGCAGTAGTGTTCTTTGGTGGGAATAGTGTGCAATAACAAAACTGTATGCTATCCATTATTTAATCATCACTGATGCTCTACTGGAGAAAAAAAAAATATAAAAAAAAAAAATCAGTATGAAGAGGAGCTGCTCCCATTAAGAGACCTCCCCATTAATTTATGAATATTTGTGCTGCAGCTAAGATGTGCAATGGACTTTTCATTCACAGCAACAACAAAGCAAACACACACAAAAAAATACACCACGAAAATGAGGTTGAGGTTTGTATCTTATTTGCAGTGTATCTTCTTGGCAGTAAAATAAAATAAAAAAAAAAAATCTTCTCCCTTTCTGAAGCATGTGTAACTCATAAAATCTGAACATTACTTTGAAGCATTGGCCTTGTACAGAGCTATACAGTGTAATTGGCTTTTTCAAGAAACCTCTGCATCTTATGCTTTAAGGTATGTACTATGATTTAATAGGATATGTCATTTTTAATTATTGTGGAAGAGCATTCATAGGTCTAAAAATGCAAGTCATGTCCTCTTGGCATTACTGCTTCTAAAAGCATTTTATGTAACCTGCAGGAACTAGCACAGTATTTTTTTTTAATCCTCTAAGTGCATGATAGTTTTACATTTTTGTGATCTGCAGGGTGAGTTCAGTACATGATTCAAAGTAAATTAGTCCTAACCGAGCTCTCAAAAAACCTACTGCCAGTTTCTGAGCTTAAATGGTCTAAAATTAGCTCATCCAGCTCTACAATACATCACTGTCTTAGAAGCATTCTAGTTCTCTCCACCCTCTTAATATCATCTAATGCAAAACAATCTCTACTAACAGGAGGGGGCAAAGCCACGTCATTGTAATTGCCCCATCCACACTGCAGCTGCATCTGATTCCAGTGGCCAACTGTAGCAAATAATTGATCTGGGGTTTTTTTCCTAATCTTGACTTCTCAGCAAATTATTAGAATTTCAAAATGAGACAGGATCTTCTTTACAGGAGAAGGTGATTTGCTTTGAATAAGTGTCATATGCAATTTAACCTCCAGTACTTGATGTCAGCTACCTTTGACAGTTATGATTTTCTTTGCTGTGTCTCTGCTCTAGCCCTTTGTGGTGAAAGAACACTGATGCCTGACAAAGGAGAATCTGTTGTGCTGTTGTTCTCATTGCAGCCTCCAAGCAGTTGAAGGGTTTTATCCAGTTCTGGGTTTGTCAGTAACCCAGTCCCCACAATGCAGGCGGAAAATCCAGCAGAGTAGTAGTGCTGGGAGCTGACAACAGGCTTGTGGATTTGAGGGGAATTGCAAAACACTGAAGCATCCTGTTCCAGAGAAGAGCCTAACGCAGGTGCGGTTGGGCAAAGCTCTGAAGTTTTGGATGAGTGGCAGATTTGTCAAAGAAATTAAATGCCTGGGAAAGGTCCCAACCAACGAAGCAATCTCATTGCTTATAGGGAGAAGCACGACTTGCAACAATGCTGGAACTGGCCGTCTTCAACTAGATTTGGTCTTTTATCATCTGCAACACTTCTATCAATGTTTGAAAGTTTCCAGTACTTAAAAATGTATCAAGTATATGCTGCTACCCATTTAAGTGTGTCAGCTGGGGCAAGATTTTAGCAGGAAGTGGAACTGTATGAATTCACTTGAAAATAACAAGGCCTGTTCTTCAGCAGAGGACTAGTTGAATGGAAGCTTGCTAGTATAGACTTAGGTAATCCTTTTCCTTTAATAAAACTTCAGCTTTACTTTATAATTTTCCCTTGCTCTTTTTTTTTTTCCTTTATTCATGGCTAAGATTAAAGCGTTCCCTCTGTACCCAGACAAAATCTGACAGCTCTGTGTCCTTGCTCCAGTCTATCATCAACCTTGTCTACTATTGCCCCAGTGGAACAACTCACTCTGGACACTGTGGGACATCAGACTTCACATAGCAAGGTACTGGATTTACTTTTGCCTGTTCACACTTCACCGTGTTCAAAATGTTCCTCATTTCAACTTCTGCCCTTAGTTGCTGATATGTCAGGTTCAATTGTCTCTTCTTACTTTCTTGACAGAGGAAAAACTAGAAGGACTGATTTCTAGCTGAAACTAGATTACGTGATGGTGTGGGTATGTGTATATATGAATGTAGATAAGATGTATCTATACTGGTGCCTTAAGGATTTCAGTGATTTCTGATGGAAAAGTCAATATTGGTCCTCTTCCTTCTATAGGGGAAAAAAACCAACCAACCAACCAAAATACCTTGAGAAGCCACAGAAAACAAAACAGAAAGAGACTTCTTTTAGTTAATTTAGTGCATCTTCTTCACCTAAGGTAGGCATAACTATCCTGAAAATGATCATACTTGATATATGGTTAGCCTTGAAAAGGCCCTGCTTCTGTCATTGGTTTTATTTATGTATGTACTGTGAGAAAGAGGTTAGGAGTTTCTAAGGAGAAGGAAGTGAGAAGTTTGAAGGCACATAAGAAGCATGTGGTGGCAGAACAGGAGAAATGATTACAATTTCCAGGCTCTTTGATGAATAACAGCAACGCATAGAACTGACATGCAAGAACCACTTAATCTTACCTGGGACAGGTAAGTATAAATATAGAGACAAAGAAGGTGAGTTCGTGCTTGAATAGGAAAGTAAGAGTTGCTGGTTCTATGCTGCTGCTGCTTGCTTGCTCTGTAAGCCCTTGTACTTGTTACTTGAACCTGTTTATCGCAAATGAAGTGTTGAGAGTCTCAAATTAACCAAATACTTTAGCGTCCCTTTGTTATGGACCTCATGTTACAGAAGTCATTCGGTAAAAGCAGTGACTTGACTATCAAGGAAGCTGTGCTTTTGTAGCCTTATGTGTTTCCCTCCCTAATATTATTAAAAATACTCAGGCTTTTATGAGTTAATATAAGCTTTCACCTTGCTAATACTGCTTATTCTGTTGGACTAAATAACAAGCTACAAATAATAAATTGTAACTTCACTGAAGATGAGGAAAAGTGAAAAGAAGAAAGTTTTGATAAAATAAGAATAAGAGTCAAGAAATTAATTTCCATTTTAATAGGATTTTAGTTGCATTCTGAATATGTTTCAAGTTAAATCCAGCACTTTGAAAGTTCATATTATAGAAAAGGTTGTATTTTCAATGGAAGCATATGTGTTTTGTCTCCTGAAGTACCCCTTCTGTCAAGTAGCACCCTGATAGCTGATTTGTGCATGCAAAGAGGATTGAGTGTGTAATTGTTTATTTACATAGATCGTTGTGGGATTTGGAAGTGTCACTAAAAGTTCAGTGTCCCTCTGTATTGTAAAGAGAGGTTGTTTAGGGTTACGTGAAGATGCATTAAATGAATAAAACCAAAAAATATCTGTGGGAATAATGATAATCAGAGACTTGTATTTCAATAAACTGTAGTCGCAGGCATCCAGTAGTTTTATCTGGTGCAAATACTCATGCAAACACTTTTTAGTTTTATCTTAAATTTATTTCAAGACTAAATATATAATTTCACCCACAATCAAGTCATAAGGAAAAAAATCAGATAGCTTGAGTGTGCTGGTTTAGGCTGGGACAGAGTTCATTTCCTTCACAGCAGCTGGTGTGGGGCCGTGGTTTGGGTTTGTGCTGGAACCAGCGCTGATAACACAGGGGAGGTTTCGTTGCTGCTGACCAGGGACGAGCCAGAGCCAAGGCACCCCACCCCACAGCGAGGAGCTGGGGGGCACGTGGGGTTGGGAGGGGACACGGCCGGGACAGCTGACCCCGACTGACCAAGGGATGTTCCATGCCCTATGGCGTCATGGTCAGGGTATGAAGCTGGGGGAAGAAGAAGGAAGGGGGGAGGTTTGGAGTGATGGCGTTTGTCTTCCCAAGTCACCGTGACGCGTGATGGAGCCCGGCTCTCCTGGAGATGGCTGAGCACCTGCCCGCCGTGGGCAGTGAATGAATCCCTTGTTGTGCTGTGCTTGTGCGCACGGCTTTTGCTTTACCTGTTCAACTGTCTTTATCTCCACCCATGAGTTTTCTCACTTTTACTGTTCCAATTCTCTCCCCTATATCACTAATGGGGAGTGAGTGAGCAGTTGTATGGGGCTTAGTTGCTGGTTGGGGGTAAACCACAACAGTGAGTTTGAGTTAAAAAACAAAACAAAAACCCAACACAAAACCCACAATACTTACTTCTCTTCAAACCCTTTAAAATATTGTCTTGCCTAAGTAACAAAGAAAATACCATTTCAGATGACTGAATTTTAATTCAGGTAGCATTTCCAGTTATACTATTTTTTACTGTTTACTAAAATAATTCCAGTCTTGATAAATTGTGACTCCTATATAATATGTGACTCTTGGATACTGTCATTTGCTTGGTAGTGGAGTCGATTACCAAAGGCTATTCTAATATGTTCCTAGGGAATCACCAAGTGATACAGAGGTAATTCCATTATCTCTTTTGTATCTCAGAGAGGAAAAATACAAAGAAGAACCACATTTAAAAAATAAAGGGTAGACCAAATTGTTACAGTACTCACAGTATGGACCACTGTTTCTGCTCTCTCGTTCTGTCATAATAAGTTCTCATCTCCCTTTTCAACAGAAAAGCTTATTGCATTACTGCTCTAATTCTGCTCAGGGAAGCATTAATTCTACTGGTGTGCTCAATGAGTTGCAAAATTTCAGTTAAAGCATCAGCACAACAGTTAATAGATGTCATTCATCCATAATGCCAAGGATTAGTTTGGATTAGCACTCTGCTGATGTTTGTCTCTGATGATTGGATGTCTTGGACAGCTGCGTGCTAACATTTTTGAAGCACGCAGGAAGGCTGGGGATGGTTAGGCCACCTACCCTGTTGCTTGTACCTGTATCTATGCATGGTGCCTCCCCTTTGTTGGCAGTATCAAACCTATAGATCAAGATCTGAAGCACTGAGCAATAGTCCGTCTTTCAAAACCCAATTTCATTTCAAAAAGCTGCTGTTCTGATCCTTTGGCCAGGCACATTCAGGAGTGCTGTGGAGTGGGTGAAGCAGCAGCTAATGTGTTATGGAATATCTGACATGTCTAACTGCATCTTTCATTCCCAAGGAACCAAAGGCTTTCCACAGATGCACAAGCTGCCTTTAATTAGCCATCTGAGGCAAAGAAACCTCCATCTCCTTCCCAGAGGCTAAGTTGCCAAAGCAAACCAGAGCAGGTTGGTCTGCTCTCTCTGGTTCTGATAGTTCTGTTCTCGTGGTTCTGATACAGATCTGTGGGAGGTAGAATCAGAGCCTTTTTCACTGATTCAGAGAGATTGGAACCAGGAACTTGTAGAAAAAGCCCTTATCACTGCATTTTACAGTAATGTAGGCTGTGGATTTCTCTTAGTCTTTCCAGGTAGAATTATTTCTATTTTCTATTTTGTTGTAGAATGCTTACACAGTTATTTGGGAGAAAAAGATGGGTTTTAGGCTAGACATTAGGAATTGGGAAACCTGACTCCTTTTTTCATCTCTTATCTGGCTTTGTAATGTTAGTCTTTTCACTTGTATTTAAAAAGATGAAAAACACCAAAACGTAAGTGTTTTGCCTCGTCACATGAAGTATTGAAGCCTGCTTAGGTGGCTGTCCTAAATCCTTACTGAACATGGAAGTCCTGGCTAATATTTTAAGGAAAGATAGGCCGGAGAAGGTGAGCCATAAATATTCCGTATGTCTTTAATGAATTTTAGTATGCTACTATTCTTCTGTGGTCAAGAAATTAAAATCTAATGTGAATCTAGGGAAAGTTAAGGAGGAAGGAAATAATGCAGCTGCTCAAAGAGAAGAAATCCACGGTGAATACTGGTATCTTTGCCTTAGGAGTAAAGTGGTAGAAAGTAAGGGAAATCTGGTTGAGAGTAGGATTTTAGAGGTTGCTTTGCTGTTCTAACTTCTTCAGTAACCTAAGAACAAAGTGTTATTAAAGTGTGGCTCTGTTATGATGCACAATTAGTGAGATCTATGTTTAGTTCTCAGTAACTGCTCTGCTAGGTTTATTAATAAAAAGTCAGCCATGTAGTCACGGATTGTAAAATCTAACCAGTATAGCTTACAGCGCGTTGGGCGCTAAGCGAAAATCCTGTTAGACAAATTCCATACCGTACTCCTATCACGGCAGTTCTCACTGCAATTCGTCCTCTGCCCTCAGTAATAACTCTACAGCGCCAGAAGTCTCAGAGGGTATGTAAAGGTGTATTAGAGGGCAATGGAGTTTAGCTCTGAGTCTGAAAGCTGCTTAAGCATTGTATTGGTGGGACATGAGAAATTACAAAATACAAACCGGATTCTGTAAGAGCTGAATGCTGTTTATAAAAAAAGGTTATTAAATAATCTGTTTTCACTAAAATGAGTGTGTAGAAGTGGACTGCAAGTACAGGGCAGATCTATTTCATTGCTTGTAATTTCTTTTTCGTAGGAGTTTATTTTAAAATGAACCACACAAGCCTCTGCCTGTAAATTTTATCTTCAGACACACCACTGATTTAAGTATTTTTCTCCCAGAAAATAGCGAGAGAACTACCTATGTAGCAATAGGAACAAAACAGAATCATTCTTCCTTCTGATACACATGCACTTATATACACGTGCAACCGTACACTCAGAGGTGTAATAATCCTTATTTAGTTGCCAGAGCTAGTGGGAGACTAGTGGTGGCCCCAGGCAGAGATTAAGGGCAAGTGCATGGAATGACTCATTGCGTTATCTAACGTAGCTTTGTGGGGTCTCTGTGGAGCCCCAAGTAATTGTTGTCTGACCCTTCCCTTTGCTGGAGCCAGAATTAAATCCAAAATCGATAAAGGAAGTTGCACCATAGCTTTGAATGAATAATGCGGGAATTCCGCAGCGCTGTGTAGCTGTTGAAAACCAACAGTTTGTTATGATTCAGTAGGTGAACAGCCATCCGTGCATTGCGTGTTGTTCTCTCACGCTCAGCTTATGGGCACAGCTGAAGTTCACGTAGGTTTACTACATCTTCATGATGAGATGAATGTTGGGAAGATTATTAGTCTGCTGACTTAGACGTGGCTCTGGATGAATGGGTGTGACTATTGGGATCCTGAAGGTACTGGGAGTCACGTTGTGCAAGCTGTGGGATTGCTGCATACAAAAAACCTTTTTATAATATCCAAACCAAGAAAGACTGAACAGGGCTGATCTCTCCAGGCAGCAGGGAATGTTTGCTTTCTTGTACTGAGTACTCCTGAGCTTTATTGTAGTAGCAATCTGAGATGTGAAGATGAAGATATGAGTTATAGTCACAATTACAGATGCCTCATTTCCCTGAAAAGTTTATGGAGAGAGAAAATCACAGCATCATAGGAAGAGCATGGGTACGCAGGAAACAAAGTGCCTGCCCAAAAGTTACTCTGAAGTTTGTGGAAAATTAAAACACTGAGGTGGAACTAAGGAAATTCTAACTAAAGCGAGATGCACATTTTTCATCTAAATTAGCAGTCAGTAAGAGAGGAATTATCAAACCTTAAGTGTTTGCTAGGAGCATGTCAGCAATGTTGAAATTTGTCAGGGAAAATCCTAAAGTCCAAGGTGGGCTTTCATTATTTTGTCCTGAGAAAGAAACTAGCCCAGTGTCAAGATTTCATCTAGGATGTGTGAAGTGTGCGTTTCCATATTAGTTTTTCCTCATTCAGACTGGGTGCTTAAATTTGAGATTTCCCTCAGCCCAAATAGTTGGGAATTTTGGCCTTTCACTGTTTCCAGGCACCAGCCTCATCAGCTTTGCTTTTTAAAGGGACATGCAAGTATCTCTGGAGTCATTAGATTAATAGGGTAAAATCCTCCCTTTTTCACAGATCCCTTTTAATAATTCACACTCCTTTAAACACATAAATGAAAAAGTTGCATTGTCTGTGCTGCTTATACCAGGAGAAAAATACCTATGCTTTGATGGCTAAAAATCATCTGTAATTAAGGCTAAATTTAGTCATGGCCAATTTATTAGACTTATTTGTTCTTGTGAGAAGATTGTCTGTTAATTTTTTTTTCTTTCCTCTCTCTGGTGTGCTGATCATGGCAATGTTGTTATATGTTGTTATTAATGGTAATAATGCATAACAGCGCTTCACTCAAGGCATGAGAAGGCAGCAGTGTGAAACCAGAAAAACACATCAAGCCAAAAAGCATTTCAGGCATTTACCCAGCCCTCTATTGTTCTTCTGTGCTTTCTTGTGTGTTGTGCTGTTTTTGTTTACCTGCTTCGTTAGCTTTTTAAGCACTGAGTGTGCCAGGACTTGCATTTTCTCTGCTGAGTCCATTCCTACCCCAATACAGTACCCAGTAGACTGGGTGGTGATTTTTATATGGAAAAATACCCAACATAATGATACATCACTGAATTTCCTCCACTTGTGATTTGTCTTGTATCTCTGGAAATGTACAGACTGTGGCATTCTCTAATAACTAAAACATGAGAATAGCTTTTCCCTGAGAAGGCATTCAACTATTTCACTCAAAAACAACAACAGCAAATACACTTACATGGCTTCTGCAAAACGGAAAGTCTTAAGCTGTTAGCCAACCTTGTCCTCTAAAACTGACTCATTACCTAAAGGATTCTTCTGAAGGTTTTCATAGAATCATAGAATCATAGAATTGTAGGGGTTGGAAGGGACCTCGAGAGATCATCGGGTCCAACCCCCCTGCCAAAGCAGGCTCCCTAGGACATATCACTCAGATAGGCGTCCAGGCGGGTCTTGAATATCTCCGGTGAAGGAGACTCCACCACCTCCCTGGGCAGCCTATTCCAGTGCTCTGTCACCCTCACTGTGAAGAAGTTTTTCCGCATGTTGGTGCGGAACTTCCTGTGTTCCAGCTTGCAGCCATTGCCCCTTGTCCTATCCCCACAGACCACTGAAAAGGGGCTGGCTGATTCCCCCTGCATCCCCTGCTTCAGAAGTTAGTTTACTAACTTATAGTTTTACTATACATTTGCAGTTTACCAGATGATCAACAGCCATGCTGCCAGGGTTTCCAGGCTCAAGACTGCGTGTTTGGATGAAGTAAGCAATGGATGTTCAAGCTTAGTCTTTTTGAGAGAGATTCGAGCCCACTCTAATTGGGACCATGTAGTCATGCGAAGTCAGCCCGGAGCCCACGCTGATACCTCTACGCTCTAAGCCCACCTTCTTCTCTTGGATTCAATACCACGCTGACCATAGCTCTCTGGCTCTTTCAGCTTGTCCACAAAAGGGCTGGAGACTGAAATGCTGCAACATACCCGGTATGAAGGGGAAGGAATTACACCACCATCTTTCTGGGGCTCTTAGCTGTCTGAAAATATGCAGAAATACTTCAATTGCAGCAAGAGTAAGTGTACATCCAGGATTCTGAGAATACTACTTTAATAATGTTCCCATCCTCACAAGGGATTGAAAAGCTGAAATTTTCTGGGTGGCTGCCAAATGCAGGTAATGAATGGTTGTTTGGCACTTTGGAAACGTACAAAGCAAAGCAAATGCTAAACACCAGTTATGTTCTGCTATCCAAGTCACAAGACTGCCTCGAGAACTGCCAGTGATAAATGTCCGCAATTATAGTATATAAATACCAACAGGAATTATTTAGGGTGGAACCAGGCAGGGCCATCTAGGAGGAACTAGGTGGATTTAGGGAGAGGAGAAAACTTCCTTGGGAGAGAACATTTGAAACTGACACATGTGATCAGAGAAATATGGACTATGCGGGAAGAAATACTGTTGTATAAGCCTATGACGGGTTAAATTTAGTAACGCTAGTATGGAAAGTATACCAAATCATTCAGAGAGCCACTGCATCCAAGGGCCAGATGAAGTGCTTCTCATTGCTTGCAAAATTGGAAATACAGGCCACTTTTTCATTGATGTTTTTGCTCTTCTTAGTACTTCATTTGTGTAAACCACTTGAGCATCTGCAAGAAGTTTAGCGATGCATGAGACGGGAACAGGCTCAACTCTGAATAGGGCCAACTGCATTTCCAAGCCGGATTTTCTCCATGCACAACAGCATCAAAAGTGTCTTAGCAAGCAAGTACATTAATTTCTTTCATTCCTCCTTTTTATTGCTTTATTAGTAATTCTGGGATAATCTGTTATTTCAAACTAATTTTACCATCATTTTGCTGGATTAGTGATAGAACCATTATAATAAATCAGCTAAGGACATCGAAGCACTTGAGGTTTGGTCTCCATTTGCACCTGGTGACTGGATGTACAGTGCATGTATGGAAGCAGCACAGGCTGTAGGAAAAATTTAAAAAATAGCAATATCTGAACAGAAGGCATCCTTTATCTTCATGAGTTCACTTAATTAGGTTGGCATAGAATGAAATTGCCTTCCCTGCCGAAAAGAAGTTTCTGCTCATTTATTCCTTGTTTTCTGAATACTATTGAAGTCATATCATTCATATAAATGTTTGGGTTTCCTCCACCACCACCCCCCTCCCCGCAAAGAGCCTTGAAGTGTTTAAGCTTAATGTAGGATGAGAGAGAGGTCAATGAGTTAGGAGGTTATTCCTGAGGAGAGGGAAGAGCTTTTCTGGTCCGTGACAACAGAAATTCTGTAGAGTATTTTGTAAGAAAGCAGAAAAGCTAGAGGAGGAGGTGAGTGATGATGAAAGAGAAGTGAATGAAGGGACCACCATGAGGACAGAAGGGAGAAGCAAGCTGATATGTAAGGCCACAGAGACAAGGTGCAGGAGCTAAATTTGAAATGGTAGAAAATGGAAAGTTGGACACACAAACATATCTGCTCCTTGACAGGACAGTAAAGTGGACACCGGCAAGCTGGTATAAAAGAGAGGCACTAAATCATCATATGCAGGATTACAACGGCAAAATAAGCAAAGCACGGGCTGCCGCTGAGGGAGTATAACCACAGGACTCGCAGAGGAAGGCCGATCTTGTGTTCAAATGGTCGTGTTAGAGATTCAGTTGGTCTCATGAAGTCACCTTAGAGCCACCTGTAGGTCCTTCGAATATGATTGACAATTACTGTGACTATTTGCTTTTCCTTCTTGTGGATTGTGAAACTTTAATCAAAATTACTCTCAAGATAATAAATTTGCAAAAGCTGAATTCTTAATGTTCCTTTCCCAACACTTCTACAATCTGATCAATCTTTAATAATGAGAGCCAGCTGAAAAAAAATGCAATTTTCTATTCAGACAATGCAATTTCATCAAAAATGAATCATCTTAACTGAATACATTGATTTAGATTAAATTTGATGGGAAAATATCAAAATGAATAATTTTACCTTATTTCTTTCTGGCAATGTTGAAATATTTTGTATTGGCATTTTATTCCTTTCATTTCAACTTCTATGATATTTACTTTATTTTGATATTCCTATACTATTGCATACAGGAGTTTCAATGATTCCAACTCAGTATGTTTTTTATTTGCACTGAAAATAAATGTTAAAATGTTGGAATTTCCCATGGGATGAGAATTCCACTTTCTGTTTACAAGACAATATGAAACGAAATACAGTGCTCTAGCGTAAGCCTGACCTTCGTACTTCTCAGCTCTGGAATGCCAGTCAATCTAATATATGGATCAGGATTGTGTAATAAGATTTCTGAATGATTTATGCCAATCATATTTTCATTATTTCCTCACCAATATTGCAAGTGGTAATTCCTTGTACGCTAATGCATTTTTTCATCCATCTAGATACAACTTATATGAAATAAGCTACAAAGGAGTCTCCTTGGAGCATGGTTTCTAATTTTAAGAATTGTTCAGACATGTCATCTTTTTTTTTTTTTTTTTTTTGCTGAACTAGGCCTGGTGCTAGTCAATGTCTGATTTGAATAATCTCTGGTGTTATCATTGATATTTATTTTACAAAGTATTCTACAGTGTTGATGAGTTTCAATCCATGTGGAGATAATGGCAGCCATCCTTATGTACGCGCTCGTAAAATTTGATCTGAAAGCAATCAATGAGATGGTGAGACTTTCTTTAAAGCACCAGAATGACAGTTAGAAATATAAGTAGGATATTTCTTTTTATCAAGTGCATAACCAATCTTCATGTAAAGAAAGATGGCTTCAGTGCGTATTGAGGAAATAATTAACACAGTAGTTGAAAGTTAGGCTATTCAAATGGTGCTCCTGAAGGTAAAGGAAACCAAATGCAGTCTAAGTTTGTTCGTCAGAAATATGCTCATATAAAAATATACTGATTTGATATTTTCCTGAAATAATAACAAGGTGTACAAAGTCTTTCATCACCTTGCCTGTGGGAGAGAAACTTACACAAACCCTAGGTAGAACCCTTCCCGAAACTCTGTATCAGAGGTAAATTCTTGATTGAAATGTTTTAATTTGTCTGTCTTAATTTAGGTCAGATTACCCTATCCTAAAGATGTAGGGTTTAGTCTCTTAATAAGGTACCTTCTCTCAAAATACTGTCAAGGAGGTCAGGTAATAGCCTCAAATTTTCTTATGTGCCATTAGTCTTGCTCGGTTCTCCTGCTTACAGGATATACTTGGAAACTCGCCGTGCAATAAATGTAAGCAGGCTTATACAAAAGAGAGATGGTAACCGGAGCTTCCATAAAATGCTATATTTTGCTATCTAAACCTAAAGCAACACACAGAGTAAGTTTTATCAAGAGAATCTGCTGGTCATCTGATGTCCTGGTTTCAGTCAGGATGGAACTAGTTTTGTCTTTAGCAGCTCCTGTGTTTTGGATTTAGTCTGTGAAACATGGTGATAGTGCGCTGCTGTTGGTTGTTGCTGCCGAACGATCAAGGATTTTTTTGCAAGTGCAAACACTTGGGAGGGGCACAGCCAGAATAGTTGGTCTAAACTGGCTAAAGGGAGTATTCCATACCATAAACGGCGTGCCCGGTATAAGTGAGGGTCGGCTATTGCCCCCCTCACTCTCTGATTCCTTGTTCAGTTCATGTTCTGTTCATGTTTCCTTCTTGTTACCTTATTTCCATTTTGGTTTTGTTTTGTTTTTGTTCGGGCCGTTTCTTCAGCTCTTTGTTCCCTCACGCTCTCTGGAACTTGCTG
>KL259848.1:27486-80559 GCA_000699545.1 Podiceps cristatus | reverse complement strand
CAATATCTTTTAATCCTACTTTTTTTTCTCTCTGATCAGATTGTTTTCAAAGACTGAGTGAATAATTCTACCTATCTTGAGAATAGAGCTAAGAAGTGAGACTTCATTTTTGATAGTTGCCAAGCACTTGCTAGAATAGGCAAACCTGTGAGAGGAGCAAGGTAATTTTGGAAGTAATTTGTGAAGAGAGTGGTTCTTCCCACTTCAATTTTGCTTGATTTATATCTTGTAGCAGATTTGAACATTAATAGAGTAACTTCTGTGCTTTCATTTGGCTATTCTGCACTTCCCTTTTTGATTAGAGTGATGATCTTGGGGAGTGTTCAAAGCATTCAGCTATATTTCTGCCATCTACTTCTTGCCAGAGTTGATGGTCTGTGCCTGC
Source organism: Podiceps cristatus (assembly GCA_000699545.1). NCBI lineage: Eukaryota > Metazoa > Chordata > Aves > Podicipediformes > Podicipedidae > Podiceps > Podiceps cristatus. The sequence continues at coordinate 80,174 of KL259848.1, read as the reverse complement.
CAGATAGGAAGGGCTTTTTCTCAAAAATCTGTCACTTGACGCTGACATCTGGAGTTCAAAAGAAGGCTTACCCCAATACATTGATCTTTCAAATTTGTCTCAAGTTTGTGTATGCACAGTTTAATGGGATTTACAAACTTAATTAAAAAAGTACAAAAAGCAAACCCACAAAACCAACCAACCAAAAAAAAAAAAAAAAACCAAAACAAACCCCGCCCACCTCTGTCCTTAGTTAGCTTCATCTGGACTCACTTCTAAAACAAGGCAAGATCAAGATTACAACACCGCAATTTTCTAACAAATTAAGTCTTCGATGCTGAGGTGGAAAACCTGGTCACCAAAAAGAATTTTAAAGCAGTGTAACAATTCCAAATTATATTTAATAACAATTAATTTTAATCTTAGTGCTTCTCTTCCAAGAATCTCAAGGAAAATTGTAGCCTCGAAGGTTAAGCAAAATGACATGCCCAATGCTCCTAGACTGTCTGACATGGTTACTTTGAAGTAGCCCGAAGGTCTAGCATGTTACCACTCTGTTTCCTAGTTCTGAGTGTCTTTTTCCCCCTTTCCCAGATAAAATGTGCTCTGCCTTTTCTGAAGCTTAAGCAATGTAATTTCCCTTTACTTATGAATGCTCTTGACTTGCATACCTTTGCTAAAGTTGATACGGTAACTTGTTTTTTCACCAGTTTTCTTTTGAGTTGCTTTCCTTGCATATAAACACCCTTCGCCTTCAGAAAATAGCCATGGAATCATTAAAGACCATTGAGCCCTTCAGAAAGAATGTTTGAAGATAGAACCTCAGTTAGCACTTAAATTTGGTTTTGTGTTGCCCCAGAGGAAATAAATCTTAATAAATCACCTTCAGGCAGTTGGGTAAAACTTGTTGTTATGTAAATGTTCTTGATGTGCTTACAATAAGGTTCATGTCAATAAATGTATGTCAGTATGTTATGCCATGGTCTGAGCTTTACTGTCTGTTTCCTGTTGTGCACTTCTGAATTCTTGCTCCTTTGGAAATCATGTTGCTGATTAAATCTATCAAAGCTGAAAAATCTCGGACTGTCAATAAAGCATTTTGGTTTTAGTAGGCCATGGCTCCTGTTCTGTATGCAATATGTAGGCATAAATATTCAGTATTTCTAACCTGATGGTGTCAAAAATGCTTTAACCAACATATAAACAGCAAAAAGATGAGATGCAAATGACTCAGGAGAAAACAACCCATAAAAATAACCCTGTTAAAATGACAGATGCCTTCTGAAAAATGGTCTAAATATTAACAAAACCCTTTTTGCGTCTCCTTCCACAGTAGATGGGGCAGAAGAAAAGGCAGCCTTAGCAGAATTAGGACCTAAAGTCTTGCAGATACCATAGTTTGAACAAGTGGTGCAATAAGCAGTTGACAGTCTGGCTTATCACTAGAGAACAAAGAAGCAAAACATAATTAATTGTTCTTATGCTCATCCTTGTCCAAGAAACAGAAATGGAAAAAAGGATCCCAAAAGAATATTCCTATAGATGTGAGCTGTGTCTATGATAAATTTGAAGTAGAATTTTTACACCTTACCTAATTACTTACTTGAGTTATGCTTCGGTAACTTTAGAACTGCTATTAACTCTTCAGTTTAATTGCTGAGAGTAGCATTAAAATCACACTCATTTCATAAGCAATGTTCATCATAGTCAATTTATATAGGACTATCATCTGTGAAAGAGCAGGGATCTTTCTTTGTCTCCCTGTCCCTCCCTCCAGTTCCTTTAGGTACCTTGGGTATCACTGATGACCAGGAGTTCCTTGGCAAACTATTAATCTCTGTTTTCTTAGTCTGTTAATTAAATGTTAATATCTTGATTTGCATGTAGAAATATTCAAAAACTAAACAGATTTAAAAGTAGATAATTATTTCTATGCCTTTAGTCAGCTGGAAGGTATTGGTTCTATTGTATCTGTATGGGATCACAAAGAATAATGATGAGATGTGCACTTTCAGATTTATAGTAGGGGCTCTTTCACTTTGTGCCTACTAACTCATGAACGTGTAACCATATAACCTTTAAGTATACTCAAGTACTTTCAATAGATTTGGGAAGTGGGGTTCTTTGCTTTAAGAAATATACAGCAGAAAGGTGGAAATAAAGGAGTCAATGTGTGTATGTGTGTGTATATATATATACACACGAAAGGTGGAAATAAAGGAGTCAATGTGTGTATGTGTGTGTATATATATACACATGTGTATAAAAAGTATGAAGTAAATAGCAGTAAAACACCCTCATTCAAAATCTTTTGGAGGTCTGAGTGATAAATTTCTTATCACTGTTGAAATCTAAAGGTGTGGATTTTGGACTCTAAGCTGTCATCAAACATTCTTTTCACCTTTCCTCAGCAGTTTGTAGTGGGAGAATGGGCTGAGTAATGCTTTTCCCATTGGAACTCATTTGGTCCTCAAAAAAATTGTTGATGGGATATTGACAAGTTGCTCAAGTGTCAAAATAGAACATGTTTTTTTATCCTCTGGAAAATCCATAAATAAATGTGCTGGTCTTTACAAAATGTGCAAATAAACTGTTTATCATGATTTTCCTTGAAAAGTAGCAGAATTATTAACTGAAGAATTTATCTATGCAACACAATGGAATATGAAAGGGCTTCATCTGCCATATAGGTATTGCAAGTTGATACAAACATCTCTTCCAAACTTCCAGCTTCCTGGGAATCAATATTCCAGTGTAGTGCATGATTTATTTAATTACATAGGCATAAAAAATTGAAAAAAGTCACGTGTTGGAGATAATGAGCATTATTTTCAGATTTTCTGCTTGAAAATGCAATCATTTTGGACTAATGTAACAACAGAAGTATATAACTGTTAGGTGTTAAGACATGATTGACAGATCATGGATATGTATGTCCATCCATGTCTTTCCATGCAGATGTGTTGATTTTAAAGAAGAAAATGAATGTATATTTAGTGAACAAAATACAGCATCACTTACTTCACTCTTACTAGGCTTAAAATCAAAACTTCTTGAACAATCAATACTTCTATTTAGAATATAAAAATGTAAAGCCTTACAGCTATTTGAGCACATCAAGCTTTAAATTATACACACATAATGGTATATGAAAACTGAGACTTTTTCAAGACTTTACATGTGAATCTCTCATGATGTAGGGAGGTAAGATTTCTACTTTCTTTAGTATAAATTTTAAAAGTAACAGATGTAACAGTGATAACCTCCTTAGTCTGTAATGCACCTATTTTCCTTCATAATCTTTTGCTGGACAACTTTCATAGGAAATGAAAGAGCGGGGCTGTTGTGGAGGTATGAAGGTTACTAGAGTCAGCAATAAGATGGGAGTAGACAGTGAGGAAAAAATGATTGAAGAGTGGAAGGAGGATTGTTTTGTGTGGTTTTTTTTTTTTTTTTTCTGATAAGGCTGGAATAGGAAGTATCTGACAGGGACACAAAAGGGGATACATTACCAATGACAGATATTTAAGAATGAAATTGAGCTGGAATCACATGCTAATGTTGACCTACTTTTTTTTTCATGTGTGTAAATATTCTTTTAAAAGAGGCATTTTCCCTGTATGACACTTTTTGAAAACTTTTACTGTTTTTTCTTTGTTTAATCATTTGTAACCTTAGACACGTTACCCACATAAAATAAAATCAAAGCTGTTGCTTTCCCAGGCAGTTCTCCACCTTGGGGAGCGGGAAGTATGTTGTTGTGCTCTTAATAAAGCAGGCAAGCTAAAGGACAAACAGTAAAATACATTCCAAAAAAGATGCATTGGGACATAATTTATTTTGCTTTAATTTGCTAGTGGTGTGCTTTCTAGTCAAAAGCACACAATGGGAAAGGGTTGCTTTGTATTATAGAAAAGCCAAGTGAAGAGAAGACTGCACACTTCACATCAGGAAGTATACGACTTTATTTGGAGTCACAGGGGAATCAACTTTTTAAAAGGGTAGATAATCACAGGACAAGGGGGAATGGACTAAAGCTGAAGGAGGGAAGGTTTAAATTAGATATTGGGGGAAGTTTTTTACAGAGAGGGTGGTGAGGTGCTGGAACAGGCTGCCCAGAGAGGTGGTGGATGCCCCATGCCTGGAGGTGTTCAAGGCCAGGTTGGACGGGGCCCTGGGCAACCTCGTGTAGGTCCAGGACAGGAGATTGGTGTCCCTGCCTGTGGCAGGGGGGTTGGAACTCTATGATCCTTGGGGTCCCTTCCAACCCAGACTTTTCTATGATTCAGTAGTGAAACATAGGTATAAAATGTGCATAGTGTAAACTTCAGGTCTGATTCACCCTACAGATCATCTATTACTCAATGTAGACACAGCCTCAGGGAGCTGAGGCAGGCAAAGTAAAAAAAAAAAAAAAAAAAGTTTTGTGGGACAAATTTGGATGACAGCCAGAAAGAAGAGTGTGATAGAGAATGAGGTGAGACAGAGAAAGCATGGCAATTGTGCTCCAGCCCCTTTAAGCAAAGTGGAAGAGCTGTGAGGAGGTCTTGAGCACAGCCTGGAAAAAATGAGACTGAAATGAGGCGGGCTGAGACATGCGTTGGGTGGAAGCACAGAAGTCTGAGTGGTGAGGCTTGGGGAGACTGCTTCTGACTGCTCTGGAGAGCACCACCGATACGTGGTATGAAAGCTAATACTTTCTTGTGGTTTGCTGCCTACCCTTGAAGTCTGTGGATGGGTGTTGCTTATTCCACTGCCTGGGCTAGCCCATGGTGGTATCTTGCCATTGCTAAAGAATCCTCCCTATGCTCGTGCAACAGCTCTGATACAGATTTTAATGCTTCGGTTCTGGTATGAAGCTCTGCAGACCTTTCAATAATGCTAAAGAAGGAATATGATCTTAGTTTCTAAACTGCAAATGAGGCTTTGCCCTGATGGTATTCATTTATGGTATCCTTCACATCTTGAGCAGCTGGCTTTGCAACCTCACCCTTTTTCAAAAGTTTTGTTTGTCAGTATACAGTGAACATCTGAAACAATTCCACTGCTTAATGGGATTTGGCTGGAATTTCATTTGGGTTCTGGTGCTGCTCCAGATGTTTGGTGCCTTTTAAAAAATAAAATCCAAAGCTCTGAGGCTTCATATCCACCCAATAACTTACTTCACTGTTTGAGTGCATTCATAGCCCTAGGGTCTTCCCAATATGACAAGACATACTGAGATTTTAATCTAAATAGCTCAGTAAACAATACTGCCATGACATTAGGGGTGGTTAGTTGTTAGGGATACTAATATGCTACTCAATGGTTGAGACGCCACTTCATCCACTAAAGGGTAACTGCAGCTGCTGAGTGCCAAGGCCACTGGTTATTGATGGTGAAGGTTGAATGACCACTGTCAGGATCATGCATCAACCACTGGCTGGAGAGTGGTACTGATGGAGGAGGAGATAGGGAAAGCAATCATAAATTATTTTTGGATTGGGGTATAATGCTAGAGATAAGCTTTTCCTACTGTTGCTGAAGTCAATAGGGATTTGTCACTATCTTCCACATGAGGCCTCTGGCTCGGTAGGAACGCTTCTGTACATGGATCTGGTCAGCATGTCTCCACATCAGATGTTAAACCCTCTATTTAAGAAACAGAGCTGCTTAATAGTGTTTCAAATGATTCTTACCTGTTACAGTGCAATAATTCTGCAACCATTGAAACTTTTTAGCCATCAGAAAGGGAAAAAGTGGAATTTTCTGTTCCTTAGGGACCTCTGCATGACAGCAATTAAAGACTTCCTATTAACCACATGCTAAGTGTTATCTACTTTTCCATATAACTGATACTAGTGATGAATATTAGCCAGTTATTACTCTAACAGCTCTGCAAAAATCTTTGGTTTCAGGTCTCAATTTTCAGGTTAAACTGTCTGCATCAATTCCTTTTGTCTTATTTTTTTATTTGCTTCAATAAAAATGTCAAATACAAAATTAATCACAAATTATCAACTTTAATTAGCTCTGGAGACAAAACAAGCAAACCTTGATTCCCACCCTCCAGGCTGTAAATCTAAGATTTTGATGTTTAAAGAAAATCCAGGATCATGAAAGCTTATTTTTAAGGCTCCTTTCAGCAGTTTAGCATGGCTTTAATTGCAGATAAAATGCATCTGTATGTTGTATTTTCCATCTTAAATATCAAATTTTTAATTTACATTCAAATATATTCTTTGTGTATATATATGTATATATGTATTCATTTATATGTATATAAATGAATTTAAAGGATTCCATCATTACAACCTCTTCTATTGTATTATAAGTAAGAGATTTTTCTCTAGCTTTTCATTGCATGGAAGCTAACTTTTGAGATCAGTTAGGAGAGATACACCTAGTAGCTGAAGAAATCGTATTTTTGGATTCTTCCTGGGACAGTATGAGACTGTAAGTTCCTATTTTAAGGTCCAAGTTTCCAATCCCAGAGACTGGAAGTTCAGTTTACTCTGGTGGCTGGAAAGAAGCTCCGATCTGTCCTGGGAGTACAAAAGAAACTGTGGCTCATCTTTTTGTTGGGCACTTTCATTATGGGAGAGAGGTGGTGTCTTTTTTTAAAGAGCTTTAGCAGTTATAAGGTCACTTCTTTTGTGAAGGTCATGCTCTCTCCTTTGTGGTGCAGCTGGTAGCAGTGTTAAAGGAGAGGAAAAAAAAAAGGACATTTTAAAGAGACTTAAACTCTTATTGACTTCAGAAGCTTTTTATATGGGTGTCCCTTCCCTTTTTTAGTCCTCTCAGTGTATGTGTTTGCATCGTTTTTCCTGAGGGAAGAGAGATTAAACTATAAAAAAACCCACTGAGTTTATTTCCCACAGTTACTGCTTAAGATGAATGGCCTCTTTGTCACTTAAAGGTAACATCAGTCAGGTAAAGAGGAAAACTTCATTACAGTCCTTTTTGAGTAAAGATGTTAACATAGTCTACTTGAACACATTCATTTTCATGCTTTCTAAGCTATATTGGTTATCTAGGCATAATCTGGACACACTAAAGACCTGAAAATATTTCTGCCACTGTCTGTCTGTAATATCTTCACATTTTGAGATAATTATGTGCAGGCTTCTACATGCAGGGTGAATAAATGTGACATTCTGCTTCTTAAAAAAAAAAAAATCTGTCAGCTTTGTATAATTGCATTTTTCACAGCACTGTCAACTGGGAAGAGTCTTTGACAAATAAATACTGCTCAGATTAAATTTAAGATGCAGTACACCACTAAAACTGGCAACTTTTATCTGAAGAAGAAAAAAACAGAACAGATTAAGCAAGAATGTACTGTGGTGCTTTAATTCAATAGTGACTTATAAGGAAGCAAAGAAACACTTCTGTCAGGCTGACCACTGCAAGAACAGCATTGCAACAACTTTAGAATTTTGGCTTCTGCTTATTCTTCCCTATGAAGATGGTGAGGCACTGGAACAGGCTGCCCGGGGAAGCTGTGGATGCCCCATCCCTGGAAGCGTTCAAGGCCAGGCTGGACGGGGCCTCGGGCAGCCGGGTCTGGTGGGAGGTGTCCCTGCCCGTGGCAGGGGGGTTGGAACTAGATGATCTTTAAGGTCCCTTCCAACCCAAACTAATTTATGATTGTACGGTGATTCCATTGTTGTTGCTAAAAGACAGATATACAGCTTTCATTTTCACAAAATCACAGAATGGTAGAAGTTCAAATGGACTTGTAGAGATCATGTAGTCCAACCCCCCTCCTGCAGCAGGTTGCACAGGAATGTGTCCAGGTGGGGTTTGAATATCTCCAGAGCAGGAGACCCCACACCTCTCTGGGCAGCCTGTGCCAGTGCTTGGTCACCCTCACAGTGAAGGAGTTTTTCCTCACTTTCAGATGAAACTTCCCATGTTCCAGCTTGTGCCTGTTGCCTCTTGTCCTGTTGCTGGGCACCACTGAAAAGAGTCTGGCCCCATGCTGTTGACACCCACCCTTGAGATATTTATAAGCATATATATTTTGTTGGAATAATAGTCCTTTCTCTGTAAACCTCATAAACCAAAATTTCCATCTATAAATAGACGGTGAAAGCTGGAGAAGCTCCCCTTCAATGTGTGTATGTGGGAGAGTGAAAGATTTTTGAGAAGCTAGCATTGTATATGCTGAAAGAGGAATGTCTGATTAACATTCCTATATGGCTTCAACACATTGCTTTTGTTCTGTAATTAAACTTGCATGATAGACACTTCATGGAATTTAAAGATGCAAATCTGTTTTTGAGACTAAGTGATTGAAGTCAGAGGCAAGTTCCCAGTAGTGTAAGGTCTGAATTTTGCCTTCCCATTTTATTTTTTTCTGTCATTAGGGGCATAATCTTAACTTTTTAAGGAGAAATGCCCTATACAGTTCTAGATCACATACCACTCTGTTGCTCTCTAAGTCACTACTGCTATGACTTCGGGTCAAAGAGAGGCAAAATAATTGGTGATGGTGTGGCTACTGGTCGTAGTCTGCCTGTGAGGAGGTCAGAGGAGAGGCAGCACTGGAGTACTAGGATAACGTGAAAAGGTAGAATCAAAGAAAATACCACAATTGCCTAAGGAAAGCTTGGCAAAGTAAACTATTTCAGAGGTAACAGCATTATCTAAAATAATTTTACTGAAGCTGATCAGCCTTGCATGTTGAAAAAACATGCATGTCAAATCCCATCTGCATAGTCCTTTCGTGTCTGAAGAAATGATAGTGCTGCCGCTGTTATCCTTGTCAGAGGTACGCTTATCAAAGCGGAGAGGAGATGGTGGCAGTGTGTGCTAACTGACTCCTGTGCTAGCAACCAGCTTTAGCCTGTCCACAGATTTTGAAAGAGAAATAGCTGTGCTTTGCTTATGGCTGTTCTTTTTTGATTGCAACTGCATCAGTCATGGCAAAACCAATACTGAATGTTAATGCCAAGGGCTACATTTATGCAGTTGGGAACACTTAAGATCATCCATGTGATACTTCCAGAACTAGCTATGTAAAAATAAACTCAGGTATCTGTTAAACTTTATTTGGAGAAAATAAATAATGTGGAAAAGTTTTGATCTTATTGAAGTACAATAGGAAGTTCAAATCTTTGTAATATAGATTGAGGGCAAGGATAATTATTTGAGGTAATGTACGAATATTAACTTCAGCAAATGCTCTGAACTGCTTATTGACTGTGTGCTCACATGAGCTGATTTTAGGACTGAAGTTATTTCATGAAATTGAATCTCATGGGCTTAGAAAATCATGTACTGTAAATGACTACTCAGATCACAAAAGCAAAAAATGCCTGGATACTCTCTCACATTTTAAAATCTTAAGACAACCTATGCTTTTCATCAGATTAAGATAATACTTTTTTTTTTTTTTTTTTTTTCCCCAGGCATTTTTAGCTTCCTAGAATTTTGGCTACTTATTTTCATTATCTTGAATATGTTAGGATTCAGGTGTCATTTAATTTAACCTCTTAGTGTGTTCATACTTAAGCAGTTGAGCAAGCCAGCAAGGGCAAAAGCGATGCTTGGACTTCTTTATTGAGAGCAGTATCTCCCAATAAAGAATGTGTATGTGTTGGCATACACCTGTCTCAGTTACCTAATACTCAGAAATATACCATATACTTTACAATTTGTTAATTTTCTACTGAAATGCACTGGCTTATGATTCTGAGAAATCTAGAAATGGTGGTATGTGTCACTTTGTGGGAAAGGTAGGGGAAGGAGGTTTTGTCACACAAAGTGTAATGTTGATCTGTTAGGGGGAGAAAGGTATTTTTTTTTTTGTTTTTTTTTTATAAAACTCTGGGAAAGACATGATCATTGTTACAGTAAAAGCAAAGACATGGGAAAGGTAACACAAAGCTTATGTATTTGCCATATATGACAGCTAGCAATTTGCAAGACATTTCTAAAAGACATCTTACGTGTTAAAGCTCTGTTACTGCACTTCACCTTTTTAGCAGGTGCTATAACAAAAAAAGCTCCAAGCAGGTTGATTTGAAGTCTTGTAGTTGTCTTGAACTTTTGTACAATTCATTTAAATATATATGTTAAACAATTCTCTATTAAACTTATCTAGGCAATCTGTTGGAGTTGGTTTATCCCAAACATCTACAGATAAAAATGGAAGTTATTTATAAAATAATTATCTTAAGGGTCAAATGGCTTCTTCCATGGAAAAAACCAGAAAAAATTTCCTGCATTTATGTTCTTTAAAATGATTCTTCATTATTCCTTAACTTTAGTACAACTTTAAATGTAAGACAGTTATTCCATAGTTTTCCCATACATCTAATTGTAAATACTGAGATAAGAGTATTAAGAACACTTTAAAAAGGCAATTATCTTGCCATCTTAAAGTGCATAAATATTCATTACTTGTTTGTAAATATTATTCTCTCCAGTCTTTCCAGGGTATGGAAAAATAATCCTGTATAAAATCATACATGACTCATTTCTCCAAGTATGTGTTTGTAGCAAATATAATGGATGATCTGAAAGTAATTAGAAAAAAAAGTTATACATGTTTTGAACACCTGGAAACTGAAATGTGGTTGTTGCTTGAAGACTATTACAAATTGGTAAATTAGGATATGTTAAAGATACTATATTTCTCTTGACTATTATTTCCTGTCTAGTGGCTTTTTTATCTATCTGCTCTATCCTCTTTTTCCTCCAGCTCATTCCCTGTGTGACTTGGTTTTGCTTTCTTGCTGAGCTCAAATGATAGTAGAAAAAGGCACAGGAACAGAGTAACTAAAAAATGAGAAAAGAATAGGGGCAGCAAGAAATAGTCTGAGGGAAGAAAAAGAGAACTGAAGAGAAAAGAAAGGAAGACCATACTGAAAACATAGATATTAAGAGGAAAGAAGAAAACAGACAACTAATACAAGAAAGAATAAAATCAGATAACGTGATATTGGATCTTTTCTGCCTATGTTCCATTTTCTGTTTGAAATATTTTAACATTAATTCTTTATAGCTCCTAGTTTTGTGTAGTACACAGTACAAACATGTAAATCATTAAACAATCAGAAAATTTTATTCAATATTCATATAGCTTTCATGAAAAATACTGAACTTAGCAGGTAAAATAATTCAACTTGATGTCATTGTATTTCTGGATATAATTTAGACATGTTTATTGGTTATATATCCATAGCAAACCAAAGGTTATAACAATCTTATTTTATCAATTAAATTGTATTTCAATTGAAATAAATAAAAACAACTAAAACCTTTTTTGAAAGCAAGCGTATATGTCTAATCTGGATACATGGGAGGAAAAATATACATTTGTATCTTGTACCAAGTGACTGGGAGTGTCTTGTTTCCTGGTCCCTGATAAATTTAGGTATGCAAAGTTATACTGATGAGCTACCCTCTTTCTTAGAAAAGAGTATGGCCTCAGGACTTTGTTCTTGTGCTGAAAGTCACTTTCTGACTTTTATTTCTGCTCTGCTCATCCTGTATGCAAGATGGTCATCTATATCTGTGCTAGGAAATACCATTTTCCACATCCACATTTCTTTTGCCAGACTGATTTCCCATTACTTCCTGCTTCTGCCTTCTTAATGCTTTCCTTTTCCTGGTTCCTGCTTAGGGTTTGTCTCTTATTCACTCAGCAAATATTTCCTGTCATTTTAAATTTTGCTATGATGTAGAACTTAAAATCAGGCTAGAACAACATCATCAATTTACCAGCTTTCCCTGACTGTACTCTCTGCAATAGGCCAGCTGTGTACTGAAGAGAAACAATGTGGAAGTCAGCAGCTGATATAAAAATACACAGAAATATTTTTGAAATCTTAATTTATGAAGATGAAATCCATGACATGAATTCTGACATATCTAGTAACAGTCACAAGCTTATCAGTTAGCAAGGAAATCAGTCTGGTCAGGTGCTTCAGTACACTGCTGTGAAGAAGAGGGAGACTGATACAGCCTTCTAGGCCAACAGCTGTTAAGAGCTGTACTGACCATAGAGCACAACCATGGGCTTAGTATAAACAGCTGTAAGTCTTATTTAAAAACTAAAATGCTTCCCTTTTACTTTTTTCTTGGTGTGGTTTTTTTTTTTTTGTAGTTGTTGTTTTAGACCTGCCTGTTAAGGAGCTTCTTGCTACTTTTGGAACTCTATGATCCATGGGGTCCCTTCCAACCCAGACCATTCTATGATTCTACTTTAGTTCTAACAGTGTTAATAGCGTATATGACAAGTAAGAAGCTGATGCAGAAAATTTACCACAATGGTATGCAGCATTGTGGCCTTTTCATGTATTGGAACTACTTAACACTTTGTGTAATTGGAAAATGCTTATACAACCGCTTTGGCAGAGATGCTTAAGAGAAACAGACTACTAGAACTGCACAATTTGCAGAAAATAACTTTATGCCCTTGTTATTGCCTGGAAACATGGATTTTCAAAGCAAAAGCTACCAGGATGAAAGAGACTAGAAAATGAAAAGAGCATGCATTCCTCTAGCAAAAAATCTCTTAAATTTCTGTAGTGATTATTTACACACATTGGCATTTGAAAACTTGCATATTGTTTCCTTCTGTAGTCCAAAAAAGGATCTCTGTTTAAACTAGAATAGATGGCAATCATCATGTTACAAGAACAATAAAACAAAGAAAGCACTAGGTAATCGATGCTTGGCATGAAATTATTCTCTCTAGTGGCAAGAGAAATAACATGTACAGCCAGGAGCAAAAAACTTTTCCCACAGCATTCTCCTGGAGAAACTGGCTGGTCATGGTTTGCACAGATGTATGCTTTGCTGGGTACAAAACTGGCTGGATGACTGGGCCCAAAGGCTTGTGGTGAATGGAGTTAAATCTAGTTGGTGGCCAGTCACAAGAGGTATTCCCCAGGGCTTAATATCAAGGCCTGTTCTGTGCAAGATCTTTATCAGTAACCTGGATGGAGGGGCTCAAGTACACCCTGAGTAAGTTTGCAGGTGACCAAATTGGGCAGGAGTTGTTGATCTGCTTGAGGGTAGGACAGCTCTACAGAGGGATCTGGACAGGCTGGCTGGACAGGCTGAGGCCAGTTGTATGAGGTTGAACAAGGTCAAGCACAGTCCTGTGTTTGGGTCACAACAACCCCCTGCAACGCTACAGGCTTGGGGAGGAGTGGCTGGGAAGCTGTCAGGTGGAAAAGGACCTGGGGGTGTTGGTTGACAGCCGGCTGAACATGAGCCAGCAGTGTGCCCAGGTGGCCAAGAGGGCAACGGCATCCTGGCTTGTATCAGGAGTAGTGTGGCCAGCAGGCCTAAGGAAGGGATTGTCCCCCTGTACTCAGCACTGGTGAGGCCGCACCTCAAATACTGTGTTCAGTTTTGGGCCCCTCACTACAAGAAGGACATTGAGGTGCTGGAGCGTGTCCAGAGAAGGGCAACGAAGCTGGTGAAGGGTCTAGAGCACAAGCCTTATGAGGAGCGGCTGAGGGAGCCGGGGTTGTTTAGTCTGGAGAAGAGGAGGCTGAGGGGAGACATTATCATTCTTTACAATTACCTGAAAGGAGGCTGTAATGGCATGTATGTTGGTCTCTTCTGAGTAACAAGTGATAGCAGAAGAGGAAACAGCCTCAAGTTGCACCAGAGGACGTTCAGATTGGATATCAGGAAACATTTCTTCACTGAAAGGGTTGTCAGGCACTGGAACAGGCTGCCCAGGGAAGTGGTGGAGTCACTCACTATCCCTGGAAGTATTTGAGATATGTAGATGTGGCACTCAGGGACACGGTTTAGTGATAGACTAGGCAGTGTTAGGTTAATGGTTGCACTCAATGATCTTAAGGGTCTTTTCTGACCTAAATGATTCTGTGATTCTAGAAACCGTAGAGACTACAGAGTAACTCTGCTGTCTCTTCAGTAAATCAGGCCATACCTTCTAAAAAGCAAACATTACTATGCTGATGCTTAAGTGTTAAATACATTATTTAGTTGTAGCTGTACCATTCTATGTAACGCATACAATGAATGTTATGCCTCCATGATTCATTTTTCTTGATGGCAAAAATATAGGTGATTCTTAGAAAGCAGAAGGCTCAGTTTTAGAAGGAAGGTAACCTGAATTTTTATCTTGAGCTATATTTATTAGTTTTCAGAAAATACGATACATACTTAGGACTGCCTTACAAGATTTTAATGTAAGTACAATAGCCTTGTCATAGCATACTTTGAAATAATTTATAAGAAAGACCATTGTTGGTCTATTTGAATATGAAATAAGAATTATCTTGCTTGATCTTAAATTACAGAGCCATAAGTGAACTGGTAGATAGAAAAACTGTATTTTTGCAATTAGTATCAATCAAGAAGGATTTTTAGAAGCAGTTTTCTTCCTATTCTCCTTTTACTTTGTTTTGAATTAAAGCTTACAAAACAATAAAAGAACTAAACAATCATGAGCCAAAGCTAACCTAGAATTTTATCCATTTAATTTTCTTATATTGCTGAAAGAGAGAGCTCATGGCTTGTTAAACATGCTTTAAGAAACTTTATCTTAAAAGGGTTTTTATAATAAGGTTGCATGATACAGGAACCAATTATTCCTTAGTGTCTTATTTTTTTTTTAACAGTCTACTTGCTTAAATTAATCTGGATTACTGCAGTGTCAATTAGACTAAAAGCTCAACCAAAATGTTTTATTTTCAATTGTCTATGAATACTATGAAAAACATGAATACCTGTAGAATTTCGAGTTCACTTTATATCACATTGCAATTAAGAATGTGAATTATTTTATCATATATTTAACTTTCATTTAATGCATGTTACAATAACTTTTTAGAATGCGACTTTGCTAAAGTCCTGAGTAAATTTACAGTTAGGAACCTCTTTCCTGTCACTCAATAGCATGAGGAGTGCTTACTGCTTTATCACTTATTTGAAAATATTGCACAGACAGCAGCTGGTGCATGATTAATGTTGGCCTCAGAAATTAAAACTGATCCTTTCAAGTATGCAAGTTTCTTATCAAACTAGGCAGTAAGCAGTTGATTTATTTTTTATGAACTTGTGTTTGAAACTGTAAGCCCTAGGAAAAGCATTTATGCTATCTTAAACTGGATCCTTAACCATTTTTTGGCTTTTTGCATATAAGGGTTGTTTCAGTTAAGAAATAAGGAAACAAGCAGTACTTGCTGCCTTTTGCCACCTAACAAATTATGCTAAGCAAGTTTTCTGTGGGGTGGAGGACTGCTGACAACCAGAGACATGTCTGAAATCAGGTATTCTGAATTTGACCGGAACTGAATTCTTTCACAAACTGTAGTAATTCTACAGTCCTTGGAGGATATTACTGGACTTTTGATATCTTTTCTGGGTGAGCAAGACATTAGATTTTTATACTTATTTCTAAATGCAGATTTCTCTCTTCCTCATGAGCAGAGAATTTAAAAAAGGGAAGAGGTTATATCTGCCAATTTTCAGACACCTTGCATCCTTCTCTATCTTCTTTGTAGATACTGGAGCTGTATGACTAGGAGGGAAGCTTAAGAAATGCCATGGTCTTTTGCTAGACCTCATAATCTTCCTTAACACCATTTAGTGATAATGAAAGGAAGCAGGTTATCTAATAGGAAAGTCATTCTTATTTTCCCCATACATATGTCTATATACAATGTTTCAGTGCTATGCTACAAGGATTGGCTTTTGATGGATCTTCCTTAACCTTTTCAGTGTGTTTATCCATCGTGGTTAGTGACATCCAAGTAGCAGACCCAAACTGCTTTATATGTAGGTCTGTACAATAGATCACTATGGACTGAAGATAAGAAATTTTCAATGTCTAGCAAGTACTAATGCTGCTTCTTTTTAGTTTATCTAGTACATCTGCATTTCTCACTTGTCCATTGTCATATGATTTTTTTTGTCATTATGGTATTTTAGCAGTCACTCAGAGCCAGAGAGCCTGACAGAAATCTGCTTCATTTGGTAACACATTTAATTTAGAATCTGCATTCTAAATATTTATCATCAATTTTTTAGCATTAAACTGGTCCTACTTTCTCTTAAATCTACAATTCTTCCACATCATTTCAGTCAAATGCTAACGATAATGATTAACAACAATGAAACTAAACGCAGACTGTAAATACCTGTAATTCATCTGTTGTAATTCATCTCTCTTGAATTGCTAAAGACATGCTGACTTTAAGGATCAGGAACTACTGCTTTCAAAGAGCAAGATTTCTGAAATTTCTGGTTGTGCCTTAAAAGACCATTTGTGGACAACTCGTATCACGTAGCATCTGTTATGCATGTGCATCTATTTATTTTTGCAGCTATATTATAAAGCTACACTTAAAATCTGCCCCCAAGTCTCCAGATAAAATGATGTAAATTCCATTTTAGTATACAACCCAGTTTTTTTTTCAGGAATGAGAAATATTTAAGCCACTTCAGCATAAGGAAAAAGTTTCTTGAAAAATTGACATCTAATTGTTCAGTGCTGGAAGCTTGTCTTCAAATTTAGCTTGCATCTTCTAACTTCTGGACTGAAAAAATCTAAAATAAGATACCTAAAAAAAAAAAAAAAAAAGGCTTTACATTCAGTTTTTGTATTAACAGATATAGTTACTGTATCTATTTAATGTTAACTAATATTAATTGCATGAATATACCTGTAAGAATCCAGGCCTACTGCTGTGTCCACCAGGTATAAGCTAAGCTTGCAAACATGCTAAATATAAACTGTAGCAAACACAAACTGTTTTCTATTGTACTAACTGTCTTTTAGTTGTGTCCAGGATAGCTACCCAAAGAAAATAACCAGTTGTTCATTAAGTAAGTTTAACAGAACCTTCAGATATTTTAACAACTGGAATTGTAACAGGCTTGGAATTATTTTATTCTAATTAATTTTTTATTTGGAACAGGAAAATTTGGAAGTAACTGACCTTCAGGTGGTAAAACCATTTCTGTTATAGATGAGGTTGTAAATGAAATTCTGTTATAATGAGGGTAATGTAGTAACTATAGTAATTGCATTACAATAAGGAAATTTTAGCCTTGAAAGATTTAAAAGCTAATTACTGAATGCCATAGTGAAACAAAAGGAGCTCTTTATTGCTGTAGTATCTGAATTGCTACTAAGTATTTTCACAGTGAAGATACTTTCTAAATGATGGTAGGTCTAAATATTCCTATTTAAGCTCTAAAATAGTTTTTGTGCAGCAGCTGCATTCAGTCTTACTGGCACAGCTGCCTGCTGCACACCAGTAGAGAAGCAGCCCTGAGGAAAGGGGGAAGTGTTTCTTCATCAGGGTAGGTGATGAAGAAATAAGTTTTTTACAGCAATGATGGGAATCAGCTGGAGTCCTGCCCTAACAGAGACGGCTCTGAGTCAGGCCTGCCTTGTTCAGGTACAGCCCCTTGGTTGTTCTTAGGGTTCTCTCTTCGTTGTGGTCATCCTTTTTTTTCCCCCTACTGAATACCCTTTAATGCTTCAAAGAATAAAACCTTCACAGAATAACACTTTTGAAAGTCAATGGGAGAGCCCATGAGTAAATTGGGTTTCTGATGTGATATTTAGCACACAAAAGAACCTGCTATCCATGTGTAATTTTAAATTTTTTACATTGGCTCTCCATATTTAAACTCTTTATAAAAGAAATAAATAGCACAGTCTGAATTTGTTTATCCTTTAGTCATTTAAATTTTAAAATAACCTTAAATTATCTGCAGGGAGAGTAACTACTTGAAATTATATGTTATTCTCTCAAATCAAACAGGCAAACAGAAATGTTTCCAGTTAATGCATTTTGAGTTTATACCCTTTAAACAGTGAGTATAAGTGTTTACTAGGGTACCTTCAGGAGATGGTATGTGCAGCCTAAATAGACATTGGCATTGCAATATAGATGATTGCTGGGAAAAGCAGTGAAAAACTGTAGTGTATGTGTGTGCTTCCGTTGTAAATGACTTATGATGTTTGCGTTGTGTCAGGCTCCTGGAGTCTGTGAAACTGTTGGACTAGTGGCACTAGAAGGAAGGATTTTATCTTCCTGGATAGAAGCAAATGTCAGGAATGTTAGTGGGACGCAGACACGATTCACAGCTTTCCAAAGGAAGAAGGTGTACTGCCTCAGTAACTATGAGCCCAGGGTTACAAGCAGTTGAAGCCCTGTCTGCTTTCTCACCATGCACAGCAATGTTTTTGGGGACTGGTTATGGCAGGGTGGTGTACAGTGTCCTGGCGACAGGATTCTTGTGCAGTGTGAGTTTAGGGGCCAGCATTGGAGGATCTTTCTCATATGTAAGGGATAATTACTTGAATTCCAAACTCCTTTTGGAAAGGAAAGAAGACAGACATTAGATGCCCTTATTAAAATACTTGAATCTTGAATTATTTGCCTGTGAGGTTCCATTATGGCAGTCAGGCCTTGACGAGGACTGACTTCCACAGAGAAGCGACTGCACAACACGGGTTTTGCAGAGAAACGAGCACCGACGTGTCTCACTGTGTTCGTAGTTCAGCCCCTTTGGTCTTTTTCCACAGTGACCCACATTCCTTTGTTGTAATGAATACCCCTCATCCTCAGAGACCCACAGTGACTGTCCCTCCCTTCATCAAAGATAATGGGAAATTTGCCAGTGGCTTCAATAGAGACAGGGATAAGTCATTTATTCTCTACCATCCAAGCACATAAAAGCTTGTCAGTGTATGAATAAGTTGTTTCATCCTTTTCTTCTTATTTTAGAGTCTATTTTCAAATGTTGAGGCACTGGGACCTTCAGTGAGAAAACTTAACTAGGCTGGGCTACTTACTAAAAGACCTGGATGTTATGAATAACTCTCTTCTGAAGTAAACTGATTTTTTCAGAATAATATTTTACTGTGATAGTAGTACAGGCTGCCTTATTTACAGATTTACTAAAAGACTTAATTTCCCATGATGTTTCTACCTCTTTTTTAATGGACATCAAGTGAAAACCAGAATAATGTCAATCACATCCTGTGATCTTACAACCATGCTGTAATGTAGAATGTGTTAGTTTCTTAGTCTTTCCTGCTTCTCTGGCTAAGGATGTATCTGGCTGCTATTTTACATTCTTTGCAATTAATAGAATTGGGTTACGATATAGGAGAGATAATGGAACCCAACCAGAGAAATGCTTTAAGAGAGCCCTTCAGGGGAATATTTGAATTGCAAGTTCAAATGCATTTTCACACTGAATAATCCTTGCAGAGTTGAATTTCATGAAAGTGTGAACTTAGTTTGCAAGACTCCAGAGAGAAGATTATTAGCTGAACAGCTTTGTTTCGTTATATGACTGCTAATTTAATATTCTCTTACAAGCTTAAAAATAGATATTTTCCTGTCATTTCCCTTAAAATCATGCTTGTTTGATTTCTCTATCTTAAAAGATACAAAAATACTTGAAAGAATGGTGCAGAAACATTTTTTTTTTCTGGCAGCCATGGAGATTTGTTATACTTGGAATATTTCACATTCATATTTTTGCAGAAGGAGTTTTTTTTAAATTGCCATACCACATTACAGTTATCACAGAACAAATGAGGCTGGCTAGGACCTCTGGAGATCATCTAATTCAAAGCATGGTCAGCTACAGTAGATCAGGACCATGTCTAGTTTTCAAATATCTTGCAAGGACAGAGATACCACAAGCTCTCTGGGCAACCTGTGCTGGCATTTGACCACCCTCACAAGAAAAATGTTTTATTACATTTAAACAGAATTTCTTTCAGCTTGCATTTATTGCCCCTAGTCCTGTTGCTGTGCACCACTGAAAAGAGTCTGGTTCCATCTACTTCTCCCCATCAGATTTTTATATAGATTGAGCCTTCTCTTCCTCAGGCTGAACAGTCCAAGCTCACTCAGCTTGGACCTCACATGAGAGGTGTTCAGTCCCTTAATCATCTTTGTGGCCCTTTGGATTTGCTCTAGTGTATCCAATTACTTCTTGTGTCGGGGAGCCCAGCACTGGACCCAGCACTACAGATGTGTCTCACCAGGGCTGAGTAGAGAGGAAGGATCCCCACTTTGACCTGGTAGCAATACTCGGCAGACCAGGAGGCTGCCAGTTGCCTTTGCCAGAGGGGCAAATTGCTGGCTCATGGCCAGCTTGCTATCATTAGGGATATCAGTCTTTCAGACTGCTTTCCACAGTTTGGTGTTATATGGCTAGAGGAAAACATTAGAGGAGTTATTGAAGAGACCAAATTTTCTTTCCAAATTTGACTTCACTCTTACTGACATGCCTGTGATGACAGAAACCAGCCCAAAGTGGAAATCTAAGCATCTTATTGTAACACCCTTAATTCTAAGTTATCTCACCAGCTCCAAATTCAGGGGAAAGGGTGAGGTGGTGTGTTTGAAAGCTGCTTAGGGGGCAGGTGTTCTAGAGACTGTTGGAGAGCAGAGCAAGGAGTTAATTTAGTAGGTGAGATGAAGTTACCGTTTTGAAAGTAACTAGAGGTTTTTTTAGGAGTAAGTGTTATGTCTAAATAGCTTGCAGTTTAAGCCCCAAATTAGGGTGGAGGAGAAAGGAAGCACAAGGAAGCAAGTTCAAGGACTAACTTTGTCAACAGTTCCTCGAACTATGAAATCTAAACGTCTGGACAGCAAGTTAAAGTACTTCTCTAATACTTCTAATCTGTGGAGGAGATCTAGTCGTGTTAAATGATGAGGACAGCTGAGTGACCAGTCCTCCTTATTAAACAAAATCTGTGCTATAGACATGTCCCTGAACTGAAAGGGTTCATTTGCCAACAAAACTCTGGGCTTTTCTTGTATTTGAGATTTTTTTTTTCCCCCCCCCCAGTAATAACGTCTGTGGGCTCCATTCCCTAATCAGCTCCGTGGTGCTCAGCCGCTCTGAAGTGAAAGCAGCACTTCTGAAGCGTGTAGCCTGTACGGTGCAGGTGTAACTGAGCTACGCAGATGCACCAGCTGTCTTAGAATGGCTGCCTGCCTGCTTGAGCTGAAATACTGGAGTTGTGGTGATTATGCAGACGAATTCTGCTTGTTTACATAGGACTCTCCAGCACAAGTAAGGTTGCAAGTATTCAAAAATCTCTTTATATGACCGTTGCCAGAAGCACATCTGCTTAAGATTCCTGCCCAAAGCAGCTGCAGCGGTAGATACATCTTTCCCTCTAGCGATCTTCAGGGTATCTGGCTGTGCCTTACAGCTGCTTCAGACTTTTAAGGATTAAACAGCTGGGTAAGATATAAGCATTAGACTTATATACATAGCTGTGAAAGACTGAGTGAAACTTCTAGTCTTTTAACAGCATTTGAACCTGCCTAAAGGTAAAGGTTTAGGGTGCGTAGGGGAATATTAGGTGGTTGTTTGCTGTCAAGACTAAAATGTACAAGCTTCGGTAAGAGCATCTGCTGTGCACAAGGTATGTTTGGTAAGCTATCAGCTACTGGTCTTCTTCAAGCAAGCTGAAGCTCCCTATTAAGCCTCAGTTGCTGCCTTTTACTTTTCCACAGTTGTGTCAGCACTTCATAGTGGAAAAAAAAAGGTAGATTATTACTTCTAGTGGGGGAGGTTTGGGTTTTCTCAGTTGTTTTGGTTACTTAATTTCTCTGAGACTGACTCTTCTGTGTCACACTAATTTTGTGCTATTATTAGCAACATTTAGTTATTTCTTCATTAAGGTCTTAATTTCTAGGGGAAAAAAAAAATCAATATATCGAAGTGCCTTGAATGATACAAGGAAATTGCACAGTTCTCTCTGTTAGTATTTTATGTAAATGTTTAAAGAAAGGCATGACCTGGCTTTATCAGTGAGATTTCATTACAAAACTCACAAGAGGTCAGTACTATTCCTAACTTGCAGTTCTTGCCTGCTGGAATGATTTCTCTGAAATCCCAGGCGGTCTAGAGTGGTTGCTTGCTGTCGTTAATGTCATTGATGATTTTCTTTCTCTGTGACAGAAAGAGAACAATCATTTTGCCTCCTCCCTAAGACCTTGAGATGTATCAAGATGTTGGAAAAAATAATGTTTAATGTGATGAACTGCCTTTTTATTTAAGCTGAGGTACTGACAAAACACTGTCAGTTTTCTCTGCTTCTTGCCCACTTCTGGTTTTATTCATTGTCTTTAGAAAAAAAGCACTAATCAGGTGAGGTTATATGGGAGTTGCAGCAGTCATTGGGGTCTAAACTCTACTTGTTTTGGGTGGGTTTTATTCCTGTTGTTTTTAGGTATGGTGTGTGTGTGGGAGGTGGGGTTTAAGATTTTACTTAGCCTTAAATACAATCAGTCATTCCACTGCAAGTTTCTTTTTACCTTCAGGGTGTTGTAGTACATCTCTGAAAAGCTAGCATAACCATCGAATCAGATTTTTTTTCTATTATGCTACTCAAGAGAAAGTGCCTTCATTCATGAACATCCTCGCTGTTTCACTGTGACCATGTATGTTTCACTGTTACCTTGACTTGATATAAAACAGTGCGGGTGGTCCTTAACACTGTCTAGTCATTTTACTCCAGTTGTTGAAAAGCTGCTGTTGGTTTTCTTTCTAATCCAAGGCTTTAAAATAATAAGCAGAAGACAACTGGTGCTACAGCATATTTATGGCAAGGAACATCGTTGTTCTCACTCAGGTCATGAGGCTTTACTTTTTTTTTTTTTTTTTTTTTTTTGGCTGCAGGACTGCCATGGCCTTGCCTGAAAGGTTTTCATGGAAAAGATATCAATAGAAAGGGGAAGGAGGGGAAGCATGGAAGAGGGAAGCACAAATGGCACCTTAGTGGTCAAGATAAAATAGTTCTAAACCTAAAGAGCTGGAGGTACTTACCATTCATTCACTAATCTATGACAGACAAGAGGATTCTATTTAATGTTTGTGTAAGGCTAAATTCCCTGTAAAGGGAATTTAATATATATTAACTAAATGTGTGGTAAGAAAAAAAGTTAGATATTGTGTGAAATAATAACAGGGCTATCAAAAAAAAGTATTTGTCTTTCTTCCCTAGAATAGTAATTTGCAACATGAAGGGTTGTTGACACGACAGGAGGCATTAAATGAAATCTAAATGCTATATTTAGAGCCTATTTTCTGAATCTAGCTAGCAGCAGTACTTGACTCCTGTCTTTGTAAATTCATGCTTTTTAGATGACCTTATCTGAAATATTAATAATGAAACATTAGAAACTTGGTTTCAAATACTGATCCAAATAGTGTCTTTCTAAGGAAAGCTATTTTTCATACTTAGTGTAAGACTGCAACTTTCTGACGCATGGAATAATTGTTTTTGAAATAACGAAATACTTAATCTCTTATTGCCAAGTGGTAGGAATGAAGAAGGCATCAAGAGATGCACTACAATGCAGAATGGTTGGTCTGATAATTCACTTAAAATTTGTAATGTTTTGCTATAAATTTTGTGAGCTGTGTGATGTTTATAATTTCAACGGTATTAAGAGTAAAAATTTGTAGATTGGCTAGTCATTTTTCAAAGAGATGTTCAGGAATTGTTATATTTCAAAGTAATTGTGGTGGATTTTGAGAATGAATTTCACATGATGGTAATTGTAATATGAAGTACTAGAGCTATTTAAGTGTTCCTTCCACAATGGCAGCTTGATGCAAAGCTGCTAAATTCTGTGGTATTCATCAGTAGATCCAAAAGTAGATACAAGTGACAAAATCTAGTGCACTAGGGCAAACCTACCTGTATTGCTAAGGTAACAAGGGAGTGTGTTCAGGAATAGCTCTTTTGGCTATTTACCTGATATATTTCCCCTGCTTAGGCACAGGAAGATAATTTCACGCAAGCATTCAATTGAGTCATGAAAATAGATAACTACTTGTTGACTTGGTCACAGTGATGATATTGGACCTTGACAGTAAGGGCAAACAGTTTAGCAGCTCTTTATTGAAATCTTAAAGAAAATAAAAGTTTGCAAGGAGGATTAACTTGTGGAAACCTTCTGTGCCATAGGATGCTGGGATGACAGCAGATGCTGAATGGCCCTTGCAGCAGGGCATGCTGCTGGCTTTGGTGCCCAGGATCATCAGCTGTTTGGAAGAAAATAAAAATGACACCTGACACCACATCTGAATAGTAAAAAACTATAATGATAGTGCTTTATGTCAAGCACAATGAAAAGTTAGACCACTTTACCTAGTTCTGCATGATCAATGTTCTGTGACATGAAAA
The DNA here is from genome assembly GCA_000699545.1 of Podiceps cristatus. NCBI lineage: Eukaryota > Metazoa > Chordata > Aves > Podicipediformes > Podicipedidae > Podiceps > Podiceps cristatus. The sequence continues at coordinate 56,029 of KL259848.1, read as the reverse complement.
CTAATGATTGTTTGGATCAAGTAGTAACTGTCATATCCAGCCAGTTGGGAGTGTTTGACTACCAATTCGGCATATGAGCATATGGCTGGAGTCCATAATGGCTGATGCAGTGGTAGATCCCTCTGAATTTGCAGCTGTACCTCATCTGATGATAGAGCGATCCAACCACCATGAGAGATGTCAAAATATTTCAGGTTGCCACAACAAACTCTAAGTGAAAGCAATGCCTACAAGTGTCTTCAATGTGTAAACTTTCAAATTGGTCTATTATAATTATTTCATATATAGTTCCTACCTGCATCTAACCAACGCAAGGTATATGCTGTATTTCTTTAAACTTTATAAAAATTGTCAGTCCATTTAGCAAAGTTAAATGGACTATGCTTTTTATTCTGGTAAGATTTGCACTCCTCTAAAATAAGTCCTGGCCTATGTGAAGGCTGCTTTGTAATTGCCTACAAGACAGTACTTCTACACATACATTACACTTACTGACAATGGTATCAAAATATCTATCTAGGCAGTAATTCAGTAATTAATCACTTCTGGAATTTCTTTTTTCCCTTTTTAAGAGAATTGCAGATAAGCTTAGTCTTGTAGGAACAGACAGCTTCCTTTCCTTGTAGCAAAAAGCTTCTCTGCAAAAATATTCTGAACAATTTAATATGGAAGCCATACTCCAGAATAAACTTTTGCTGGTGGAAGATCCAGAGAAGACCTTCTGTGTGCCCAAATCTAGTGAAATTCTTTGGGGGATAAAGAGGCTGTGTTGTCCATGGAAACAGGGCAATACTGATCCAGAGTTTAGAGACTGACTAAATTGGCTAGGTTCTACTATTTTAAGTCATTCACTGTTTCCAGAGCTGGAGAGAAGGGACAGATGAGTGTTTCAGTCCAAGTGTAAAACATTCAAGTAAGATATGTACAAAGCTGCAAAATCAGATACGCTTTTTGTGGTCTGGATACCTAAGGGCCACAAACATACCGTTGCCCTACATTAAGATGGTAGTTAGGGAAAAAGTTGGTTGCTGGGTTTTAACCTAAATCCCTACTGGGTAGGTCTGTTTGCCAAAAATACATAAATGGTACCTCTGTAGAGAAAAAAAGGGTCCAAAAAGAAAAACAGTGAGATATACACATACTTTCACTGGACATCATGGAACAAATTTTCTCAGGTGCCATTATACACAATTTACAGGACAACCAGATGATTGGGCCTGGTCAACATGGATTCGTGAAGGGCAGGTCCTGCTTAATGAACCTGATCTTCTATGAATAGGTGACACGCTTGGTGGATGGGGGAAAGGCTGTAGATGTTATTTACCTGGACTTCAGTAAAGCCTTTGATACTGTCCCCCACAGCATTCTCATGGAAAAAAACTGGTTGCCCATGGCTTGGATGGGTGTACACTCTCCTGAATCTAACACTGGCTGAATGGCTGGGCCCAGAGAGTGGTGGGAAATGAAGTCAAATCCAGTTGGCGGCTGGTCATAAGTGGAGTTCCCTAGGTCTCAGTGTTGGGGCCGCGCCTTTTTAATATCTTTATCAATGATCTGGATGAGGGGATCAAATACACCCTCAGTAAGTTGGCAGATGACAAAGCTAGGTGGGAGCGCTGATCTGCTTGAGGGCAGGACAGTTCTTCAGAGGGACTTGGGCAGGCTGGATCGATGGGCTGAGGCCAACTGTATGAGCTTCAACAAGGCCAAACACTGAGTCCTACACTTGGGTCACTATGACCCCCTGCAACACTATAGGCTTGGGGAGCAGTGGCTGGGAAGCTGCCAGGCAGAAAAGGTGTTGGTCGACAGCCGGCTGAACATGAGCTAGCAGTGTGCCCAGTTGGTCAAGGAGGCTAATGACATCCTGACTTGTATCAGGAAGAATATAACCAGCAGGACTAAGGAAGTGATTGTCCCACTGTACTCGGCACTGGTGAGGCCACACTTCAAGTGCTGTGTTCAGTTTTGGGCACTGCAGTATAGGAAAGACATTGAGATGCTGGAGAAGGGTCCAAAGAAGGGCAAGGAAGCTGGTGAGGTGTCTTGCTCTCAAGTCTTATAAGAAACAGCTGAGGGACTTGGGGTTGTTTAGCCTAGAGTAAAAGAAGCTGAGGGGAGACCTTATTGCTCTACAACTACCTGAAAGGAGGTTGTAGAGAGCTGGGTGTGGGTCTCTTCTCCCAAGTAATAGGTGAGAGGCAAAGAGGAAATGGCCTCATGTTATGCCAGGGAGGTTTAGATTGGATATTAGGAAAGCTTTCTTTACTGAAAGGGTTGCCAGGCACTGGAACAGGCTGCCCAGGGAGGTGGTTGAGTCACCATCCCTGGAGGCATTTAAAAGACCAGTAGAAGAGGAGCTTAGGGACATGGTTTAGTAGTGGTTAAGCACGGTTGGACTCAATGATCTTAAAGGTCCTTTCCAACCAAATGACTATGACTCTATGAAGTAATTTCTTCTCTGCTCAGTTAAATCAACAATGCTAAATACAGTTGAGTGAAAATATGTGCAGCTCATTCTGGTGAGAATGTTACTTAACCACCTGGTATCTGAGATACTTAGTTCACTAAATATCTGAGAAAACAGGCATGCATCTACAAGTTCTTAAATTTTTTGCTTCCTTTTGAAAGGCTTTGTAACAAGGAACCTTGTTTTATTCTGTAAGTGTTATACCATCTGATTTTTAAAAAAGTTAGGTCCACTACTGAATTGGCAAAGATGCCACTTTCCTGAATTACCTGAATTAGTCTGAAATCACCTTATGACTTTGAGGCTAAGCCCATCAAGGGCCTGTGTGGTTTAGCTGATATTTAAGATCATGTGTTGCCATTAACTCTCTTTCATTAAGCTGTGCTACCTTGTTTAGAAGTTCAGGTATCTCCATTTCAGTTCTGACAGATCTGTCTACAGCCTGTTCATAGTGCCAAGGGTTTGTTTAATGGAACATATGGGACCATTGGGCAACCAGTACTATAATTATCCAAATGATTACCTTACTTATTGCCAGCATCTGAGATCAGATGGCCAGTGTGTGCTTGGATAATCAAGGCTCCCTTCTCACAGGCTCCTTCTTGCTGTAGTTGTTTTTGTCTTCATTGGAGGGCAAAGAGTGTTTTCTGCAGTTGATTTGTAGCTATTCATTTGCTGTTCTAATAATACTATTGTAAGTCTTATTCTTAATCTTACAATATTATTTAAAACCTAGCTATATCATTGCAAGCCTCAGATATAATTACTGTTCAGTGTTAGTTTACATGTTAATGGAAAAAAGGCACACCTATTCTACTTTATTTTATGGATGAAGGCATCTTATAGCAGTAGGCTTTTTTCAGTCATTAAAAAGGGATCTTTTTGCCAACAGGGCTAAACTCTTTTATCCCACAGCTACTAGTTTCATTGCTCACTTGAGCAAATAAACCATTCACTTCAGAGAAACTTCTCAGCAGAATTTTAAGAAGGGTACTTGAAAAATACTACCAAACTGCTCCAAAATTTGTTTCACTAGTAAATAGGCAAATTAAAGTTGTGAACAAAGGATCCAGATGATCTAATCATGAAATACATTCAAATCAGACTCAAAGAAAGATTTAGTGCAAAATGGTCTCATAAATATTTTGGATCAAAGTATAAGCTTTAATGTGCTTTTATATCTATGCATACATTACACAACATAGGCACACTATAAACTAAGTATTTTAAAGTAATATTGCTGTCTTAGACACAAGTGATCTACAGCGAGGGGAGTCTTAGTTCCAGCTGTCAGTATAACCTTAACTCTGCCTCCATTTGTGCATAGTACTACATATAGAATGGAATACTGCTGTTACATTGCTTTCTACTCTAGACCTGCTTTGTGCAGTGGTATAAATATGAAGTTTATAATGAAGCCAGATCTGTTTTGTTCTGGTGGCTTTGATTTAGCTACATTTCTGGCTTTCACCCACTGTGATTCAATTTAGCCAGTGATTTCACTTTCCTTTCAGAGAAAACATCTTATGCTACTAGTGAAATAGGACTTAATATATAGAAGGCAGTTGTTGAAGATACTTGCTATGGGAGTCTAGTAAAGCAATGTTGAACTGATAGAGTTCTTGCCTGTGCAGTGAACGAATCAGCAGTGTGCACATGAAGCACTAAATGCATGTTGCAGCATAGTGTGGGGTTTTTTTAACAAAATGCAAGGCTTCCGTGTATGGCAGTTCATGGAGGTCAAAACATCCACCTTGCAGTCAGCACTAGAGCTCCTAATGCAGATTGCTTTCAGAAGCAGAAAGGAGTTTTTTTTCATCCTAGCAGCCACCTGAGAATCACTTTTACTTATCCCTGTTAGACATTGATTCTATAATAATGTAAGGAAACGTGTGAAGCTATTAAAAACAGCTTTGATACCCTAGGGCTTCATCAGAAAGCATCATGCGGTGCCATTGAAATGGACAGTTTGTTTTCCCAGGTTCTTGCAACTCAAACTAAGCTAACAAAACTGAGCCTGCCCAGCTCACAGATAACACTTCCTATGTGGAAATACCTTTTTTTGGTAATGTATCTATATACCAAGACTGCAGGCTGCCATTTGATGCAAGCAATTGAGGGTGACTGTATTGGCAGCCTCTGAAAAGTACTTGAAAAGACATTCAAAACTATAATTTGGTTAAAAATCATGTCATAATGTTTCTATTAATATGATCTTTGAAGCATCACTAAATTTTCCTTTTAGGAACAGATAAAGAAATATTTTTAGGGATCCTGGCTTAGCATATGGTTCTTTGATAAAGAATCTAATTTATCATTTGAAAGTAAACATCTCATTGAGTGCACTAAACCCAGCATTTTGGACAGGAGGTATCAATATTACAAATTAGCATGTAAGAGTGTTCCATTACACCCGTTAAAAAGGATTTGCCCAATTTCATTCTGTTGTGGAAATAAGGAGCCAGGTTCTCAGCTGGAGCATACTGGTGAGCTTGCATTGGCTCTCTGGGTGGGTGTACAAAGCGTTGTTGCTATTGATTCACAAGATGGCTCATTCTTGAATGTCATGCGAGTATTGCAGTGTAACTATAGCAAGTTAGAGAATGCGAAGACTTAAAATCCTCTGCAAGTGAGAGGACACTTTATCCTTGCTCAGGACACATAAATATGCATGTGTATATATATGCAAATGCATCTATACATACATATTTATGTCCATACATACGCACATCAGTATGGAAATATGCCACTAGTGATGTAAAAAAAAGAGGGCTATTTATGGTGTAGATGTTAACCTGTTGTTTTTTCTAAGTATGTAATCTACAGCAGTTTATCGGGACAGATGTTAGTTTCTGTCAGACTGGAGGCTACAGTGACTTCATAGTCAAATGTACCCTCATGTTAATTGTCATAATTAACTTATGTCATAACTAACATCATTAATTCTAAGACTTCTGCTTTTTTAGGGGTAGAGGGAAGAGAAAGGAGAATTTCATAAAGCTCACAGTCATTTTAGCAATGACAGCTGGGGCTGATAACACTGTGCATCTTTCAGACAGGTGATTTATATGTTTTTCTCAGTACTTTGACACTAAAAATTCAGGCTCAGAAAACAGAAAACACCATCCCTAAACAAAAAAGTACTGAACATCCATATATTGGTTCAGTCTATGCTTGTTACTGGTCTTCAGTAACCTGCATGTGCTCAAGTGCATACTAGTAAATACAGCTGGTTATTGGGTTACTTATCTGCTCCTCTTTTATGTTTTGGTCTCCTTCATTCAGAAAGAAAATATAACTTATTTTGCACTGTATTTTGAAATGTACATTTTACAGCTTCATTCAAAGCCATTTAATTTTCATGCATTTGAAGTTGATTTATATTTTAACTTAAAACCTTGTTTTTCTTTAATCTTTACTTCTTTGTATTTTGATTTCTTTTCCTTGTAATATTTATTGTCATTATGTAGTAGTCTTATAAGGAAGATGTGAAGATATTATTCTCCAAATAAGGTACACAATAATAACGTTCTTGCCTTTAATTATTGCAAAATTAGCTGTTTGATTGGATTGACCTCTAGCTGCAGCTCTGGATCATTTCCAACAAAATCCCCAATCCTCTATCCCTAAGTCCTCCTTTCTCCCTTGTTCTTTGTGGTCTCCTCAATATCCCCAAGAGGCTGTTGGTCAGGACATTAGAACACTTTGGGAAAGGAAGGAAATATCTGAGGCATAGATGGCTTGCCACAACATTCATGCTCATTGAATAGCTCATCATTTAAGGAAGTGATTAAACCAAAGACTGTTATTCAAAATTATTTGGAAATGTTTTCAAATTTGTTTCCTCCGTTTTTTCGCTGTTACAGGAAACTTTTGCTTTTGGTAACTTAGTAAAAGAACAGAGGAGGTACTCTTTCAGATGTGGCATTTTTTACAATGGATGTTGATTGAAAGCGAATGCAAATCTATCTTTGTATTTGCAGTAGCATAGCAACAAGTACACTGGCTTCTTCAACCTTTTCTTAGTCTTATTAGCAGAATACGTTTTATGCCACACCGCTGACTTACAGGACCATGTGCACTCAGAAGTCATGGATGTCGTTAAATATTTCTGTACTACTGGCTTTTCTCTGATTGATATAGTCTATGGCATCACAAAATAATTAGCAAGGGAAACAAGGAAATGTTTCTTTCCGAAGTTGTACAATAGAAATAAAACTTTAACTTTTAAAAAACGAGCAGTAAGGAGTTGTGTGAAGAAGGCAACTTTTAAAATCATTGTTTAAGACCTTACAGTATAAGGAGTTTTTCCTGAACATCTGGGTCATGAATCCTTTTTTCATGGAGGTAACTCATTAGCAACCTCTGTCATGCACTGTAGATACCAGTCCATTTCAAGCCAGTAATTGGCCATTAAGTTGTCTTGAATTAACCCATCTGTAGGCAGTTGATCTATATGGAATTGAGTGACATCAACAAAAGAACTGTTTTCTTTTGAAAGTAGGATCAATTTTTAATAAAGTAATTTTTCTTTTGATTTTTTTTGTGGGATAGCTTTTGTACATTCAAGTGATATGAAGGTGAAAGAGGATGAGGACCAGCTTGTTGTGATATCTGCACTTTTAATTACGTACTGTCATTGGGGTGAATCTTTCAGGCTGAAAAACCTTTCTGCATTGGTAGTTCAACAAAAGGGCTTGCTAATACAGATACACATTTATTTCAACAAATCTTTTTTTTTTTTTTTTTTGTATGTGCATGTTAATAGTTTTGGGTCAAACCTGAAGGTTACCAAATAATGACATATGATTTATTTTTTTTAATCTGGTGCTCTTGCCCTCCTCTGAGCCTTCTGGAGAGTCTTACTCTTTTGAGTGTACTGTTTCAGGGTACCAGCCCTGCTGCCACTCATGGCTGAAAATCTACTACTGACCTTTCACATGCTGTCTGGGCTGTCCAGAATAGAGTTGCTGTGACTGTAACTCCATGTGAATGCCAAAAGCAGCTTAAAAGCCATCTAATGGAACATAAACTATTTGAGTGTTTCAGCATGTGCTAACTTGTGGGAACCTCAGTAGCTGCCTCTGCCAAATTGCATTTAGTTAATAGCTGTGCTTTTAAATCACAGGGAAGTGTGCAACAGCTGTTCACCTTACAGAAGAATGTTTTCTACAGTGTGCTGAACTGACAGTCTAGGGTTTGGGGAGGCTTTTCTTTTCCTTGCAGCTATGTGTTTTGTGACTTAGTTATCTCCTTCAGCTTATTTCTTAGTGTAGTGTCATTTACATGGTCAAACTGCATCAATAACGCTTGATATGGCAGCCTAGCCAAAGTGTTTTGCTGTCCACATAGCTGGGTGATGCTCTGAGGTTTCGGGGGATACCCATATACTGCTCCTCTTCGTGCACTTTATTAAATTTCTTTCACTCAGTCTTATGGGTACTAGTTGGTAGAGTGGCCCAAATTCAGTATTCAAGCACTTCTGTTCCCTTTGTGTATGTCCATTTTCTACTTAGCAGTAGCTACAGGAGAAACTTCCTGCAAGCTAAAAATACCTCTCTTATCAGGCTGCTTTAATCCTCTTACCAGTGTTACAGATCTGTGCCATACCCCAGGCTGTCTGAGAAACAGCTATGGTCCAGCCCAGAATCTTAAGATATTGCTGTACTTCAGCACAGAGGTGACTTCTTTTTCTGAATGTAGGATTTGACTTGTGATTTGGATATGTTTTACTACCCGTCTAGGGGTTTAGTATAGCTTCAGATCAGAGAGGAAGTGAATTTAAACTAACCCACAATTATCATTAAAGCTTGTTCTGGTACATTAGTCATAAGGTATTAGCTGGAAAAACAAAAGCTGAAAATGACAAAGAAAATTAGACTCATTCATTGAGACTTCTCTATGCCTTTCTTTTATTTTACTGAACAAAACTCCTTCAGTCTTCACTTCTTGTTTTCCCCAAGCAGGAATAGACATTCAAGGACAATTTCCTTAAAATTAGCTGTGGAAAGTGAATACTATCTAGTTGCTAGGAGATAACTATTTGTTTCTATAATGAGGGATCACTTTGGGTGCTTCATGTGAAAGACTCCAGTTATAGATCTCTGCTGTCACATTTTTACCTAGAGATAATAAACCACCAAAAGCTTTTATACAGCAGTACATATCAGTAGACTTAAGCTAAAAGCAATTCTACCAAAACAAGAACCCTGAGGAATATTAGCTGTCCTTCAGACTTGTGCGTTCTTTTAGGAAAACAATGGCTTGGAAATATTGGAAGAAACAAAGGAGAAAGAAAGCTTCCAGTTTTATAAAGGTTAAATTTATACATGAACAGTCCCACATATCTGAAGTTTGTGTACACCACATTTAGTGGTTCAATTTGAGCAGTAAAGTGTGGGTGGCAGGTTCAGGAAAGAGGAAAACACAGTTTTGGGGTGGATAGAGATGTTTGTTCACAAATGTAGGGAGTAGTAAGTTCTTGAACAGGTAAAGTATGTTGTTCAAGATATTTTCTGTTCAAAAATAAGTTTTGTCCTGTGAGCGTTCTTAGCATTCATCCTAAGAAAGTGTGCGGAAGGAAGAACCTAAATTGCTTCTTTCAGTGTTCTGCGTACTGAACGCTATGTTCAAGGACAACACTGAATCAGCACTGATATGCTACATTAGAGTCCCAGAAAAAGTACAAAATGAGTCAAAAGGAAGAAAATAAAAAATACATAATGGCATGTCAGCAACTAAAACTATTTTTGGGTCCCCCTCATTCCCCACTGCTAGGTCTTATTCTTTTTCACTCTGCTTGCTTGAAAGCACAGCAAGGACCATTTTATAGTGAATATTACTCAACACAGACCTGGGTCTGGATATTATGGTCTTTGGTGGAAATGTAAGGCCCCTTCTCAGATTTGTCAATGTGAAAGCTGGCTGAATTTCTCTTAAGCTCATAGTTATCCCATGATGTGAGTTATAGATGACTTAACATTTGATATTATTTCTGCTGCTTTTGTGTAACTTAAACCATCTTGCTTGTGAGAATAGTCTCACTGACAGCTTAATTAGGTATGTTTTGGATTCAAACTCTACAGATACTCATTTCAGAAGATAGAGCAATAATCTGTTAATAAATCTGCAAAGACACTGCCATTATCTGCAGGTCATCTGGTATGTAAGCCTCCCATTTGCAGTGAGCAACTCTGCGCTATATCAAATTGAGCAAATGGTTACTTCTGAGAGCTCAAGCAAGTTAATCAGACTAGCATGTCAGTCTTGCCCTTGGTCAGAAGAATACTACCACCAGTTGGATAATAGACTTGCTTAATTTTTGGGGAAAAAAAGGCATTTAAAAATTTTTCTCCTCAAAGTATAGGGCTAGAAAGAATATTAAGAGGTCGTTTGCTCAGTTTTGATAGAGTTGATCCTTTCAGAGCACTAGTTTTATTTCTGCAAGGTTGGGCTCCTGCATCCCAATGTGTGTTAGAAGGAGACATGACTTTCCAGCTATAAACGTGCCCTTTGCTCTGAAGTGCTGGTGTTCCCGGGCTGACAGCGTGCAGCCCAGCTGGGTCTTCTCCAATTCCCTTCCTCTGACTTCTCAGGGTCCAGGTCTCTCTGCACCTGTCCTGCTCAAATGACCATCTTATGTTTCTGCCACATATACCGGCTGCGGGAGCCTGTTTGCGTGGCTGCTCCCCATGTTGCTCTGCCTCCTTCAATCTCAACCCTTATGCAGGCAAACCTCCTGCAGTTTGCTGTGTCCCTGCTCAGTAGCCAGACAAATGGTGGTAACTACGTTACCTAAATTAGTTACCTAATGCATCACCGGGGAGATCTTAGGTTTTGAATCATCGAGTCCCCACAGCACACTGACCGTTTGTTTACCATCTTTGCTAAATCAAAATAGTTGAGGGAACATCTTGCTTCATTTGTACAAACGGCATCCTCTGCTGCTGCTTGACTTGAGGACTGAGGTGAAAGTTAATTTCTGTTTAAAAAAAAAAAATCTGTGTTACTTTGTAACAGGCTTTGTTTTTATTGAAGGGATTAAGGTAACAAAGCGGCTTTTTTTGGAAGACGGCGTACTCATTTTTGCTCAGGAGCTAGAGTATTGTTTTCAAGCAACATAGATCAGTTTTATGCCACAGCAATGTGTGTTTGCTGCAGCTCACCTGTTGACAAAGGATGGTATCGCGAAACTAGAGTTTTAAGTTAATATAACTGAAAACTAGAGTGCAAAAGCTTAGAAACCTCTTTTGAAAGACACTAGCGTATTCATCATTGTATCTAGTATATATCTGTAGCTGAGACAATAACATAGAGCTGATGTTGTTGATTATGTTCTCCTTTAATGACACAAGTAATTTTAACTGGAAGTCTTTCAACTGGCTTCTGTAATATCTGTATTAAGGACTACACTGTAGAATATGGCCTACATCTTAACATGCCCTTTACTTCATCACCAGTAGCACATTACCTGAGATGCAGTACCCTTTTTCTTTAATATATTGCTAAAGTATGAGCAAAATTAACATGTTTTAACAGTAAAATAGGTGGAGGTCAGTGTTGGAATACTTTGAAGCAAATGTTGGTGCAGTTCACAACAAAGTTCAAAATATCTGAAGTAGAAAGGGTTTTATTCTTCCTCTAATCTTGCACTGAATCTGAATTGTCTGAAAACAAGACTGAATAATCTGGAATTCTGGACTGTTTCATTCCATAGCACCATCATGTAAATGATCCATCACATTCTGTCTTTTATCTAATGATCTCTTGTTGTAAAAGACTATTTTTTGTGAGCACAGCTCAGCTGTTCTAGGAATTAAGCTGCAGATTTAGGAAACAGACACAATGGCTATATGATTTGTTTCCCACTACTTGGTACACAAGAGCCATAAACAATCTTGCGTTTAATATTTTTGGGGTTTTTGTAATATACTTTGAGGATGTTTCTGCCAGATGCTGTGTCTTATGAAAGAACTGGGACACTGTACAGGTAAATGTGCTCTCTAAGTATTTGTGAATTCTCGTTGTAATAGAAACTGCTACAGATAGAACTGCTAGCACAGTGTGTAGTGAGCCAATCTGCCAATCTCCACCCTAAAGCTGCTTTGTGTGTTAAAAATTGTGGTTTTGGAATTGGTTCTCATTTGTCTTGATATAGGTAATCCCATTTTCTTCTGTGATTTCATGAGTGCTTAACAAGTTAGACTTTAGCACAACCGTCGAGGGATAAAATGAAAAACTTTATGCTGGCAAGAACAGGACTGTGCAGTGGATGGAATGTTTTAGGACAATCTTTGGGTGGTGTGTTTTTTTCTTTCTCCCTTAAGGTTGTAAAGGTGGTCAAACGTATGGAGGGGAAGAAATAAGATCATCCCACAGAAACATTCTGAGGAAATAGGTTGCATAATTTTTGACTATCATCATCTCAGATATTTTAATAATAAAACTATAAACTCCAATGCTGATTTATTTATCCCAAACTTTTTTTAGTATTTATCATTTGTTCTAGGCCATATTTTTAGGAAGTACTGAAAAATTACCATTATTAAAGTTAACTACAAGTCTCACTAAATCTTGACTAGCTAAGCTTTTTGCACAAGTTTTGTTGTTTTTTTTTTTTTTTTAAATTAGAAGCAGTATATCAGTATGTAAACAGTCTTTTGAATATAAAATGTCTATACAGTAAATGTTTGTTTATACAAAGTAAACCAACAACATGTGAAAATGTTTGCAGATTTAAGTTAAATATTTTATAGCCTTGGAATAAGCAGAAATTTGACTTGAACTTAGGCTATAGTCAGATGTCATTAGAAATCTGAAACTATGATATACCAACCATGAGCAATTAGCAATTGAGACATGCTCTGAAAATTATTAAATGTAATAGATTACTAACATAATCTTCAGTGCCTACAGACTGGGATTTAAAAGTGGATTTACTGATCCTTTATTCTTAAATTTATGCATAACTCTTTTTAAAGTGAAAGTTCTAATGTTTGAACACAAAAATACATTGCAGGCTTTATAGTTCTGGCTATGCCAGAGAACCTGCCATCCCCCTTGCTGCAGGCATTGTCTTCTCAGCTGCAAATTCTGCTCTAAACTAGAGTAAATATACAGATTTGATTTTTATCTATGTAGTAGATGAAAAAGAAATGGGAAGGGAGTATGTTGGCTAACTGCCACAAAAATGTTGTTTAACATTCAGTAGCTACTCAGCCCCAGCCATTGCTGTGCTTATGTAGAATAAATATTCAAATATAGGTTCATGGTGGGGCGTGGTGTGGGTTTTTTTTTTTTTTTTTTTTTTTTTTTTTTTTTTGGGGTCGGTTCTTTTTTTTTGCTTTGCTATGTAGCAGGCTTGCCTGGGTGTTAGGCATGTACTGGTGCTACTATTTTCTCAATATACATTAGACTTAGTTTTGCTGTTTAGAGCTGTACCAAGGAACCAGCACACCTTGGGGGGGGGTGGGGGGAGGGGGCACGACACCTCCTAAATTCCTTGTTTTAACTAGTAACTAGCTCATTCATAATAGTGGTGTGTTGGTAGTTTTGTGGTTTTGGGGTTGTTTTTGTTTTTTTGTTTTTTTTTTTTTTTTTTTTTTTTGAGAGCGAGTGAGCTGGTAATAGGTCTGGTAGATGACAAATACAGTGTTAGCCAGGCTCAGCTGTGAGTATTGTTTTCAGAACTGGACACTTGAGAAGCCCATGTGGTATAACAGAGCTATAAAAGCCCAGCTTTTACAGACAGTGCCTCGAATATGCATGTGAATGGTAGGGGTGCTGTTAGGATCTACAGACAGAGTATTCCTAGAAGAAACCAGAGTTCCCATTGGTCATACACTTCAATATTGACTTCTTTGCATTTTGTCATCATGGCAAGGATTGATCTGTGGTATATGTACACCCTTATTTTGCACAGCAATTGTTTTTCAGTACTAGTTTGCTGATTCCTCTCATCTCTGCTACTTCTGTGTTTTTTCCAGTCCCATTCCAGTTTGGACCCCAGAATCTGGAAGTAAGCTTCTGCTTAGGGGAGAAAAATCAAAGTAACTTCAGACTAAACCATCTGTTGTCAGAACACTTTCTTACAGGATCAGTGAGTGTTAGCACTTTCATCATATAACAGGTTCCAGCCATTGTTTTGGCAACACAGCTTTCCCCTGATGCCACCTTGTATGTCTGTCTTGGTCTGCAAAACTGCTGACAAAATACAGTCTTTCATAAAATTGATTATTGAAATCTCACATCACACACTTGCATTCCTGAAGTTCTGAATAATGTGTAATAACTATGTAGTGATGAAGGCTATAGTTGTAGTAATTTTTCAGTTGCACTGGCTTTATAAAGTGTAAATTGTCCTTGATGTAGCTGATTCTTAACAAACCACTTCTAAAGACAAACGTGGGAAAACACTATACCACTATCCATATTTTATGTAAGTGTTAATCCACACTCTATAGTTACTTTTTTACCTGGTAACTCAAAGCTTTAATAGTCCATTTAATTAAACTGAGATTCTGTGCAAGTGAATTCTAATTCTAATGCTTGATAAGAAAAACATAGTTAAGAATAAAAATTAATATTTTCTTTCATAATTATCTATGAACATAAGCTATTTGACAAAATAATCCATAGATATTCTGGATTCATTGATATCTTAATTCACTGCAACATATTCCCTTCATTATGTTTCACTTGGAAGTGTCAATGGATGAGTATAAGAAGCTGAGGCACCAGGAGATACATTTAGATGTGCTCAAAAAGAGCACTTTGATAACACTTATCCTTGAGCAGCCACTAAATTATTGATGTTCTATAAGCAGTTACACAGGCATACATACAACTGGGTAACCACTAGTGGGTAGTGGGAATTTTGTGTGTAACTACGGGTGGAGAAAAGCTCTCAAGATCAGTATAAATGTGGATACTGTAAAGCAGTTGGGGTGGGGTGGGTGTATTATGTACATCTGTATATTTAGCTTTCCTAATTCTGTGCTGAATTTCACAACAATATAAATCTCTCTGAAGGGGAGGACGCTTTTTTAGTTTCTGTGCAGCACGTAGAATATTAACATAGAACCAGACATACTTACTAAGTTAAATATTTTTCTGTATCTAATGTTCAGTAATATATTTGATATCAAAGAAACTTCTATGAACTATTTCTCAAGTCTGAAAAAAATATTTAAAGTATGTGATGGTTTCATGATTTTTTTTTTCAGATAAGGTCTCTGATTTTGCATTATTCTGAAGTGATCACTGCAGCAAATATTTAGACACTTTTTGCCAGACTTGTTAACAACCTTAAGGTTAAATGGTCAGCTGAAGTTAATGAAACTGCTGATTTTGTCAGTGAAGTGGCTTCTCATTTGGTAGAGTTTTATGGAGACCTGACTGAGTTCGATTTACTAAACAAAATAAAAGGATTCATTATGCTCTTCTCCCCCTATAATGAGTTTCTGTAAAATAAAATAGCTATACTGATTGGTGCTCTTTCTGGAAAATTATTTGTTTCCTGTGGTTTTGCATAAAAGAGTGACAAAGGGGAACTCAAGTTCTGCTAATGCTTTAAAATGTAATGAAATCTTCATTTTGCTTTCTAGTTGTCATCTTAAATTGAACATCGGAAAAAAGTCACTAATTCTTAGTCATTAAAAACACTTATGAATTTGTGTATGTTAGGATTGGAACTTTGGGTTTATGCATTAACTGGTGTCAAGTTATTAATATCAGTATTCTTGCTATATCTTTATTTGACTTCATGTAATTTACTTCTGAAAATTGTTTTACAGTAATCTCAAAACTATAATGTTTGAAAGGTTTAAGAGGTACCAAACTAGCTGAAATACAACACGTAACAGAAGCACCAATCAGTTTCATTAGTAGCTGCCGCGATATTTCATCTGTGACTCTTTTAGACTGAGAGTTGAACACATTGAGTTCTCTAATCAATGGACACATTGAACTGCATCTTGATGTTCATAAGTCTTGCACAAATTGAGGAGTAAGTGTTTTCAGTGCTTACAATTGAAAGAACTTATGAGAAAGGAAAGATAGCAGGTGCTGTTTTTTTTTAAATGGAAGTGCTAGAGAATCAACTTACTGCAGACAATTGTACAGAAACACTAAGCATGTATTTGTGAAATTCAAAGAACTATAAATAACAAAATGAGTTTCTACATCTCCCTGTGGAATGTAAATAGTAACTGTTATTTATGCACTTACTGCCTGGAGCCTCAACGTGGAGCTACAGAAAGAAAAAAACCTTGCTGAATAATATCCATCTCATGGTGAGAGATCTCCTTTCTGATGTAAGCTTTATGCAAAGACTGTCTCCCAGGTTCAGAGTGAATTAAAAATATTACCATTACAGAAAGGCTGAACCCCTTGCTTTGAATACTTTCTCAAATGAGCATTGGACAAAACAAATATGGAAGCATAGATCTGCTCATCAATGGAAACAGCAACATTGCTGATTTTTGTACCACATACATGTTTGACTATGGTCGTACATACCTAAATGACGGATTTCTACCAATGCCTCCACACACGCATAAGCTCCCACCTCTGATTTTCTATAGTGTTGTATTATGAATACTATGTGTACAAATAAAGCTAAATTTGATTTATTTAACAAACATATACACTAGGGGGTGCTGTATTATTTGTGTTATCCAGGTTTTGCCCAACTATGCAGGGGTTGGCACTGGGCTGTAGAAGAGGAGAGTTTGCAGGTAGACAGCCTGGGGGATTCACATCCTAAATGTTGGTATGATCCTGTTTTATTTGAGTAAAAAAGTGTTGGGGTGAGGAGTAGCAGACTAGAATTCTATTTGTGTACAAGCATTGAATATGACCCTCCTGTTTTTCATCAAAGAGGCTTTCCAGTTTCATTTTAACTGAATGAATTCAACCTGCAACAAAAACTCATCCCCAAACAACAACAAAAAACCCCCCAGCAAAACTAACCAAACAAAATCCAATGCAAACCTTTAAAACAAATAAACAAAAATCTTCTAGTCTATCCTTTAAATTGTTTTATGTACTCAGTGTTCTAAACCTGAAATATTCTATTGTGTATAAATTCTGTTGGTGTAAGACTTCTGTCTCAAATTGACATGTATGTGTTCTTTTTTTTTTTTAAAACAAACAAGCTCCAAGTAATTCTTCCAATTAATTTTCAAAGATTGTTTGTAAATATCAAGATGATGGATTTATGTGAATGAACTCATGAATATTCCAAGTATGAAGTATTTTATCCTCTACAGCATTTGAACTTGTTTGACTTGTAGATATCAATGTAGTCTATTGGGAAGTCACTCTTCTGTGACATGTTTTCATAACTAGCTTTCACTAGAACCTTTTTTCAGTTTTCCTTGTGTGACTATTTAAATGCAGTTACACAGAGGCAGCCAATAAAGCATTCAAATAATAGGGCATAAATCTTTGTCAGCATTCATTAACATTTTAGAGAAGGTAAAAGACTTAAACAGGAAGGAAATCAGATCTTTATCTAAATCCTTGTTGTAATCTAGTAGTAAAGACCCTCTGCACTTTCAGTAGGCATATTAGTGATGGGTGATGTACTTTAATATTTGTGGTCTAAGTGCATTGTATGTAATGCTTTAACACAGACTGGATTTTCTTTGGGCTTTCAATTCTAAACAGCCCTCTCTGCATATCTCTGATGCTTCAAAAACGTCATGTCAATAAATGTAGCCTTTTTGATGGGCACACCCTAAAAATTCTATCTGCTATGAAAGATATTTCCTTCTTGTAACTAAAAAGGGACATCTTAATTCTGGGTGTGATTGGTATAACTGAACCAGATCTTCTCTTTATATGCTCTTAACTCTGTATAGTTATTTTTTCCTCTACTGAGTTGTAGAAAAATACCTGTTACATCATGTCATGGCTACATATTTACTATTCTTGCCATATGTGAGTAAACTGCATCTTTAAAATGGATGCTTTAAGAAGCAGATGGATTGGAAACAGAAAATACTCATCAACAGACATCTGCTGGGTGAGGAGGTGAGTAAAAAGAGATCAACAGTAGTTGGAAAGCCAGCCGACCGAACCTTGGTATAAGAAAGTTGTCTAGGGAAGGAGTTAATTTCTGTAACAGTGTTTGCACGAGAAGCATGGACCAAAAACTAGTGAAAACCAGAACATTTAAACTAGGCTTAGGATAAACTTAAGTCAACATGGTCTTCATATTACGAACAGTTGATCTTTAACTAGTGGGCTAAGGGAATAACTGTTACTTGAAAGCTAGAGTGTGATGCACAGAGTTTCTTCCACATTGTCATCTAGTGGTTATTGGAATGGAAAGAGGCTGATGTTGTGATCAAGCAATTGAAATAGAGATTTTTCATTTAATTTTGACTTTGCTTTGACTCCTAGCAGGATTGTGCAATACTAGACTGCATATATACTTGTGCTAAAGAGAAAAATAATGCTGGGAGGGGATGGGAAGGGAAACTGAAGAAATGGTGAACTTACGCATTATCATTTCTGTTACTCATAGTTATTTTAAAAAACCCAAAACAACAAAACAAAGCAGAGAAGCAGGAAGAGTGAAGGGTAGGAGGAATGTAAATGCAAAGCAAAATAGGAACAACAGATATCTATACAATTATATTGCAGGTGTCAGTGAGAACACTGGTTAGATAAAAGATCTTTCTCAGTTTTGTGGTGTTAAACATGAAATAGAATTTTTCATTGCTGATACTGTGTGCTCATAAATTCCACATTCTATTTGCAGTGTACTTCCACTAAAAATGAGCTAATTTACTGCTTGTGTGTTTACTTTTATCTCTATTGGTGGTAAATGGAAATCAAAGCTTTGACATATTTCATGTATAACACTGAATAGAAAGCTTCAAAATGCAAATCCAATCATAGCACATTAAAAAAACCCAAACAAACAAAACAACAAAAAACAAAACAACCAAAACCACAAACAAAAAAAAACCACGCACAAAAAACCCGAAAGAAATTGAAGGAGGCTTGAGAGGATGAGGTGAATGGGACTGGTGACAGCTTGTCACAAGACGAAAGAAAATGCTTTTCTGGGCACTTGAACTACAAAAACATAAAACAGGAGCTAGATGCAAATGTTTTTCAAAACACCAATGGCCTTATGTGCGCTAGTCTCCTTTGGTATGAACAGTAACTAACTTATGCTCGGAGCAGAAGAGGTGCTGAGGGAGCCTTACCTCTCTAAGTAAATCCTGACAAGTAGCAGCTTCCCCATCCTTTGATTTTTTTGCAACTGTAAAACTTCAGTTTCCTTCTGATGTGAAGCCCTTTGAATTTATTGCATATAAGACACCTTAGATTACAGTTTGTTCTATATCTCAGTGACATCAACACACATCCAAGATATGGGGGGGGGAGGGGGAGGAATTGCTTAGTGATGTTAAGGACTTTGATTCGGTCTCCCATATGCGTTGAAAGTTTTATAGTAATCAGCAATATTTGATGAATGTCCACTCATGACTTTGTGGAATTTGGTCACTATAGAAGAGCAAAGATTAGTGTGTTCCATATTCCTTGAACATTAACAAGAGATGGAGGTGATGTTGGGTAACTTAGTCATTAATATGATTCTTCTATGATTTCCACAATCTAGACTGCAGAAGGATATGAATCTAAGCAGAAATCTACTATGAAAAAAAGCAATCTTCTCCGGTAGGATCTTCACTGGCCACAGTACACTGTGCTGGAAAAGCATTAGAACAATAAATGGCTGTTCTCTAATATCTTTCTACAAATTTGCTAACAAACTTTTGGCAGAGAATGCAACACTCATGTCCATGATTAAGTCCACTGGAGGACTGGCATAATGAACCAGTCTAAGACATTATCTTTCCTTGTCTCCGATCGTTATTTTTATTTCATTTAACACCTGTTACTGAAAAGATCAACTACATAGTAAAGATACTACATAGTAAAGATACATGAATATAACAGTCAATTAATACTTAATCAAAGGAATATTCAGCAAAAGGGGTAAAATATGTCAAATAATCAAACTACTGAAAGATAAATAGGCCTATTAAGACCCCAGAAGATTGCATACCTGAAACTTTTTGTGTTCTGAATGAAGCTGGTACTAATATTCTTTTCCAGTTACAGACTTTGGAAATCTTTTAAAAGGTATTTTTAATTCTATAGAAAGGTTACTTCAGATAAAGCAATCAAGGTGATTCAGTAGGTATGCTCAACAAAATGTTCTGCTTGTTAAAGATTTATTTGAGCCTTGTGATCACATATGTTAATAATTGAGGCTGGTTTTCCTCTTAGGTGCAAAAGACAGTATGAACTTGTTTAAAATTGAATGAATTTATATTCCATCATGTTTTGGCCACCAAGTATCACTCAAAAATAATTGCTTTCTGTATCAATTATTTTATAATTTTACAAATCATACATTATTTAAAAATATTTCTGTGCTTTCTGAGCTTACTGTCATCTTCTCCAAAAACATCTGGAAAGAGACTTAGCAACTAGAAGTTGCTGTGCTGGATTACTACCTTCATATTACCCTGCCTGTCTGACCATAGGAAGCACAGTATGTGAACAGTGTTCTCATGAAAGCACCTATGTACTGAAGCATACACAGGTACATGATGTGTGTGGAAAGTAATGTTAACTGGAGACTTTATGAAATTACCATTTCACAAGCTTTTTGGCAAAGCATTAATTTTAGTTTAATGGATTTTCTTTTGGAGATGAGTGTTCCCCTGACAGTCCTTGTTTAGTATTCTTACTGCCACACTGAATTATTTAGAAGCGAAAATCAGTGACCAGATTTCTGGAAATCAAGACCTTTGTTATATGACCTACCTATGAGATGCTGAAATCATCAGATCATTGGCAAATGAATATGAAAACCTGTTGTCTTCTCTGTAAAATACTAACAGGAAAACTTTGCCATTAAAAAAACCCTAAACCCTACTCTACACTTACGTAGCATGGTGTGACAAAAAGGGTTACACTGGGAAGACTCAACTTCTTACTGTCACTTTAGTCACCAAGTGATGTTTCTCTCCAGCCTCCTTGTTGTAACTGCCTTGTGGATCATGGTTAAGTTGACAGCCTTGACACTAACTTTTGCCTTTGGTAGCAGCAGAGAGAAGTCTGTTCATTGGTATGTCTGGCCAACAGTCAGTGAACATGGCCTGTGAAAGGAGTAATGGCAATATCACTGCTCTTGCCATGTCCTTTACTTTGCGATGAATCTGAACTTGAGCATATTGACTTCCTGCATTATCTGCAACTATCCATGGGCTGTGCCAGTCATCCAGGGTATGCGTGAGACTGTTCCTGATAGTCGCTTATCCCTTTGAGGCAGTCATGCTAGGACTCGGGCTATGTCCTTTTCTAGTGCCGAGAGCAGGACTAGTGATTTAGCTAAGTGTATAATAAAATTAGTTGTTGATGGTAAGGGACCAAATTCTGCTTCTGTTGAAGCTGGGTAGATTTTTGAACTTTTTCCCCGTTATGTCATGGTCTCAGAGCTGTTACAACAATGTTCCTCTCTCTATGGCCTTGTTTTTAGTACTCCAAAGACACTAGTACAGGTTGTGCTTGAAGAACTTAGTACCCAAAACCATTTCTAATGTAACTTAAAGCACACCATGATTGAGTTGTTTGATAGTCTTTGGTCATTGTAGTAGTACAACATGAAATTGTTGAATTAGAATGTAGGTGTTTATAATAGACAATTATTTCTTGTTTTTCTGCCTCCTGTCTGAAAGTTCTCAAATTTTAATATATTGAAGTTAAATAAGACCAAGAATAAAATACTGCAGTGTACATAGCCAATTAGAAAATGATACCACTCATTCTAAAACAGCCTTTCTTCCACTAAGCTCAATATCTTAACAGTGTTTAAATAGTTGCTAATTGAGATAAATATGGAAGAAATATACATAAATTCTGCAAAGAGATAAGCAGCTGGTGGGACTCCTGAAGTGTGGTGTTTTTTTTTTTTCTTGAAGTAGGATATTTACATCTGAAGTCAGAAGATAAGACAAATCACTCCATTTTGCTTGTAATTCCTCACTGAATCACTGCATGACCTTTGAGCTGATCACTCAGAGCCTCATTTCTCTTAACCTATAAAACAAAATAGCATTCCTGTGGAGTTCTTCAGGAAAATGTTTTAGTAACACTCTTCAGCTTGTTTCCATACATAGGAGACAATGGTTTGGTGCCTCAGAATGTGACTTTGGAGTGTTTCTGCATATTAAGTCAAGCTTCCATGAAGTGCTGGTGCTTTAGGTAACTTAAATGAGCCAGTAGCTCTTGCCCCACCATGCCTAGAAAGTTAGATATTTTTCTGCCTAGCAAATAAAACTGTGAGCCTACTGTAGTATTCATTTTAGGACAGTTTGTTGGCTCAGTAGCATATTCTGTTTGAGTATTTTCATATTACTTGAAGTTGTCTTCTTGTGATGCTCAGGAACATGTCATACAAGGCAACCTAAACTGGGACAGGCTGCCATAATAACACCCAGTGCCACATATGATTGAATTCATAGCTGCATGTGGCTTATCCAAAATGGAGCTTCATAACTCAAGTTATTCAGAGACAAATATTTCTGTGCATATGTTCCTATTTGAAATTTCTATTTCAATTAGAAATGAGTACTGGAAGTGACTGAATCAGCATGTTACTTTTTTAAGAGTATTTATTATTTGAATAGTTCTAATGTAGGTATAGTGTCACCCAGAAATTTTGCAGGTGGAGATCAGCATGCCTAAGCAAAATGATTTTAACTTGGTCTGTTGCTTAGCTGATCTTACCTTTTTTTTTTTTTTTTTTTTACTACTTTGATGGAAAGCATAGAATGTTTCTTTCAGAAAGCCCTTGGTGCCTCCTAAAATCATCAGGTGGTGAGCATAATTACATTAGCATATTTATAGGAACAAAAGAACAGCTATTCTGATAATATGAATGCCAATAACAAACCACATGAGGAATTATTGATAGAACTTGCTGTAAGGGAAGCAACATATGAGTGTAACTGAATTATTTAGTATGAGCACAGACACTACCTTTATAGTAAAGAAGTATACAGAACATCATATTTCTGTGTCAGCTTCCTGAAAATAAATGATAAATCATCACCTTGAGATTCATGGATTCTCAGATGGAATAGTATGCTTTCATGAATGAGGTGCACTGAATATTGGCCAACACCAGCATTTTTCACTGTTCTTGACTGATCTAGTTATGGATCTACACATCAGTCACGTTAGCCAAATATACATTGGTCTCTCTCTTAAGACAAAAAGTCTGGTCACTCTGTTACCAACTTCAACTCTCTGGTCTAAGTAGCAAAGTAAATATTATTATCAAAAAGACTCCTTTTTGTTCTCCTGCCTTCCCCACCTGCTAGAAGTTGGCTTGCAGCCAGGGTAGACTGATATATCTGTGTTGACAGAGCTGCAAAGGAAAGCAAGGTGTAATTACATGTCTGGTGCTGTGAAAGCCCTTAAAATTTCTTTTCAGGAATTGAAGGATGAACACATCAAGTGTTGTCCTTAAACTGGAAAAATGAAAAGGACTCCTGCTTGTATTCGTACTCATCCTGTCTGGGTCCTCTTAATTACGGAAGGTAATTCTACTCAGTTTTACAATGCTTTTGCAAGATTTTTCTACTGTGGCTGATATTAAGGACTCTGGTATAAGAGAACCCCACTAAAAGGGATGGTCTAAATATGAAGGTAGTGATGTTATTTGTTAAAGGATAAATCAAAGTAGTGATTTGAAAGTTAATGGCTCCTTAATATTTGTACCTGAACTGCCGCATTTAAATAAGTGGTGTAAGTATGAGAAATAGGAAAAGAGGGAGATCATTAAATCACTGAGAGGAACTATTACTTCTCAAGACAGAATGTGCACAGGAGTTCTGGTAATAAAATAGATTAGACAAGTTATTTAACAAGTTCTTTTTATAATCTGCATATAAGAAAATAATTTTAAAAAATGTGGAAATGATCATGTGCTAATCAGGGCATTTATTGATATAATGGATAAAACAATTATATATATATATAGCAGAGAATACTGCAGGGTCCAGACATGAATAAAGTCTGGAGTAAAGGAGGCTGAGGGAAGATCTTACTGCTCTCTACAACTACCTTTCTACAACAAGGAGGTTGTAACAGAGTGGGTGTAGGTCTCTTCTCCTGAGTAACAAATGATAGGATGAGGGGAAATGGCCTCAAGTTGCACCAGGAACGGTTTAGATTGGATATTGGAAAAAAATTTCTTTACTTGAAAGGATTAACAAGCATTGGAACAGGCTGCCCAGGGATGTGGTGGAGTCACCATCCCTGGAGATATTAGAAAGACACATAGATGTGGTGCTTGAGGGCATGGTTTAGTGGTGGTCTTGTTCGTAGTAGGTTTATGGTTGAACTTGATCATATTAAGGGTCTTTTCTGACCTCATTGATTCTATGTGATTATATTAAGAAGCTTCAGATGAGATCAAAACACTTAAGTGTGGTAACACACTCAGTAGTTTGATGTAAGATTTGTTGATTTTATAGGACCCATTTTTGAACTAGACCTCAACTTTTAATAAAATAACGCTCTCAAGCTGTCATGTGCCTGTGATGTAGAATCACTTTTTGTAAACAACAGGGAAATACACATTTTCAACAATCACTTGAGCCAAAAACTGCCTCAGAATTCTCCCATTCTGGGTCCAGACTTGAAAGAATTAGATGTCTTGTAACATGTCTCTTTCTCAAAAGAGTCATTTTGAAACTCTTTACTAAGGCATTTATCCAGTGCAGCTCTCTGTCTTGGGCTTGGAGACAAGTTCTGTCTTCAACAATCAGTGCAGAATGAAAGACAGCACCTGGGATCAGTCAAATATCCTTAATGGTTGTCTATCCTCCAGGTTGTCTACCTGGAGAGGGAAGATCTGGTGAACTAAATCACAAAAACTTGTGAATGTTAACTTGGATCAGGTTGTTTGGAGATTAATGTTAATCAATGTACATAGCTGCTGATGGAAGCTGACCTGGTGGGCTCCTTTGCTCTGAGGAATAGTATGTGCCTACAGTAGGCAATGAACAGGAATTGCTACCACTGCTGGCTAATCTTGGGGGAGGGGGGGCAGGGGAAAATGGGCTGTAAATAGAGGACTTTTCTTCAGCAACTCTGAGGTCAGAATGACAAGGAGCCCTACTGATAACTTCTCCTTGATCTAACTGTATGCTTTTTTTTTTTTTTTTTGGGGGGGGGTGGCCTTTAGCAACCACTCAATAGCTATTTGTCAGAGAATTTAATTAGTATTAGCTTTTTTCACTTCATGCTGTACTGTACTACTAACTTGTAATCTCCTAATAAGACACTGTCACAACTTGAGGTGTGTATTAATTTGCTAAATAGACAAGGAGTAGTCAAGCATGTTTGTATTTGAAAAATAGTCTAGTAGAAGAAAGCTTTTTAGAACCTTTAAAACTCACAGTTCCTATGTAGTGGGGTTCTTAGAACTTTCAAGCCTGTAACTTTTGATCTTTGTAACAAATACAAATTAAAAATATTTGCATTTGGTAACAAATAAAATGAAAATGAATCAAATTAGCGACAGGAGCGCTCCAACTGCCAGGCTAGGTTGCCTCATGGCTACAACTTTTTGTTAATCAACCAGTTGGTTATAAGCAATGTTTCCTTGAAGGAATATGGGGCAATTAATTGTTGCCTTGCTATGAGCTCCTTTTCTTCCTGCCTACAGCCATTATACAATGCAGCGTTGTGACAGCAGAAGAATTCTAAGTCTTATTGCTAAGGGAGCAAGGGAGAAGTGTGTTTTAAAGTGTTTTATGGGTGTGAAATGACAGTGTGTCTGGGGTGAGAGTGACAAGGAGCAATGGGTGTGTACAGGCTCCTTCTGGTATGAGTCAAGAGTGCCCTCACAGCCATGTGGTTGTGGACTTTGTAACATTTCAGAAAATTCTGTAAGTCTATACTTTGAAAAGTGTTATCTTGCACTGGCTCCAGAGACTCTTTATAGAAGAAACATGCTGTCTTGTTAAACTCTACTTCATGTGTCTAATTTTGATGCTACTGTATTTGAAGACCTACTTTATAATTTTCCAGACCTTGTGCATAAGTATTCAAAGTAATCAAAGGTGGGTGTTAAACACGCCCATTCTCATTTGATTGTACTTAAATTTACATTTCCTTTGTTTATATAAATAACCTCAGAAAAATGGGGGAAATAAACTAGGCCTTACTTTCCTTAGCAAACACAAGAATTTGCTGGAATTATGGTTGTCCTCTATCACTGAAAATACTCTATAGTCATTTTCTCCTATGGGAGAATAAGCCAATGTATTCATTCTTACTTATTAGTGTGTGATAAAATGTTAATAGTGATTCCTATGGATGTAATACAGAAAACTATACACCTCCACCCCATTCTTCTTCAAAAAAATCAGATACCATCACCAAGAAAACAAAGAAATAAATAGTGCACTGTCCTGAGAGACACACACAAAAATATATCTTTTCCTTTTTAAGTTAGCCGCTTATTTTATGGAGGAGGGAGTGAAGAACAAATGAAGACCCTCATAGCTTGTTAACTTTAAACTTAAACCCAGCATAATATTAATGAATACCAAGTGTCTTTTTTTTTTTTGTTGACCCAGAAGGGAGGAAAAAAATCTCACAAGAAACTACAAGCCCTATAGTTGTCTTCAGTTTAAATGTAGATAGTGTCTCTAATGATTGTTCTGATCATTAGAAGTTTTCCTTGTTTTCATGAATATGCTGTTTCTTCTAGGATAAAATGCTTGTCACAGTATTTTAGATTCTACAGTCTTAATTTTTAGTGCAGAGAAGATGAAATTATTTATCACAGAGGAAGTATTGGCACTTTTTTCTTGTTAAATCCTTCTCAGCATATATACATTCATTCCCTTCTAAAATATCTGTTCCTATAAGCACTCTGGTACCATGATGTATTTATTTGGCAGCATGACTCTCTTGATAAAGTCACCAAAAGTTGGGACAAATCAGTTCCCTGGCAATTCTAGGTTCCGGTTCTGAGTCATTGTTGAATTAAGACCTGTGCTTCAGATCACGCAGATCTTTTAGCTGGGATAATCCTTGAGTAGCTAACTTCTCTAGACAGGCCTCACAGTGCTTCATTCTCCACGTATCCCTCAATGCTGTAGGAATGAGGAGAAGCAATCCATTTGGCATGTTCTTTTCCTTCTGTTTATGGTCTTCCAGCAGCAAAAGGAGGTCAAGACGAGACAATGATGCAAAGTACTCATCATGTTACTCAAATTTATCCCTGTTCTCTGTGAAGTATATTCTTTTCACTCTAGACCTCATTGAATTCCTATGGGGAAACAAATACCATATATTTTGTGTTAAAGGGTTTCTGTCTCAAAGCCTTAATCTTAACACTCTGGAAAAAAATTATGTACCATAGGTGTCTGGTGCCATTTTAGGTCCCTGTGAGGTGTGAAATATGTTCATGGAATTGCAGATATGACAGATACTTATACCCTTCTGATGTGAGACAAGGGCACTCAGTGATATTTAAAATGTCAGATACCTATTTCCCACCATCTAGGATTTTGGAACCAGGGTACTTGAGAACTCCCAAGGAAGATGAGGGGCAGCTCAAGCTACTGCCTTCCCTATATTGGGAAGTCCAGCTGACAACTGAAAAAATTACTGTCCCTTTCATCTGCATTTTCTTGCTATTTATGAGGGAGTACTGATAAAAATTAGTGTGCGCATTCTTTAACTCAAGAACCTCTGTAGGTTCAGTCCATACATTAGAATGAATTAACCACTATTGCTTTATTTGTTTTCTCTGGGTTTTTGAAAAATCACTATCTGAACTACTTGATACAGGCAAAACTGGTCACTTTTAATATTCCATAATATTCTACAGAATCACTAACATAACAAGTACTGCAGAAAAGGAAAGTAAAATTGCCTATCAAACTATGCAGAGTATAAAAATGATGCTTGCATATACTGAGAGAAGGAAAAGATGATTCTAAGGAAGCTGCTGTCCTAAGCAGAAAAAAAGGACCTACACGAATTGTTAATCCATCTTGCAACTTGGCAGATTTACAAGACATTTTCCTTTTCAGCTTAAAATGTAGCAATAAAGCACTAAGTTTTAAATTATTCAAAATCAAGTAGAAAACTGGACATTAATCTCTTAAGCATAGATATTTCAAATATATTTTCCATTCTAAGGAGCCATGATACATTTTTATACCCATTAAAATATATTTCTGTGAAAACCTGCAATGATTTTGACAGAAGTTGAATAAACAGTATGCAAGTTTTTTCATATAAACTTTGTGCAGACCCTTTAACTTAGATTCTTATTAGAAGATGGATACCTGAAGTTTTAATATTATTTCAGTCTTCATTTCCTGACAAGAATTCTATGAAATGGTATTAATGTATTTTACCTGAAATTACTTGAGGATCAAAGAGGTATGTAAAAGATTTTCCCATTAAGGACAAGCAACTCATTAAAGAGCTGTAAGTAAACCTGGATTGGAATATAGAAGTGGAATATAGTATCATCTTGTGAGAAGGCTAATAAATACTTCTCAAGGTCATTCTACAGAATAGTCTGTTTTCTTGACACTTACCAGTTTAATACAGGCTTCTAGATCAGAAGTTTTCTAGATATAGAAGAGTAGTGACCTGATTTTTCTAAGGTTTTGAGGCTCCTCACATGGGGTTCTGAAAGTAAATATACTTGCAAAAGTTAATGCAGAGTAAAATCATGTACTTTGCATCTTACTACTGCTAGCAACAGCAGTAGTGCTTGAGCAGATAAGAGGAGGTAATTAGTTGCTCAGGCGGTGTTTGCTTACCAAAGTTTAGAATCTCACTCCCTATTTTTTCATGTGAAAGACTTTTTCTTTTTTTTAATGTTCTGTTTTTAAAATGTTTAAAAGTAGTATACTGAGTAGAATCATAGAATAATCCAGGCTGGAAGGGACCTCTAAAGCCCATCTAGTCAAAACCCCTTCCATGAGTAGGGACATC